>FJOG01000005.1:260380-358990 GCA_900073065.1 Phialocephala subalpina
GGGCGGAGGAGAATGCGTTGCTGAGGAAGGGTGTGAGGTCGTCGAGGGGGGTTTCGGTGAAGTCTAGAGGGCCTAACGTTTTCAGGGCGTCGTGGAGGGCTGCCATGTTGACAGACTGCTCGGCGAGAGTGAGGACAGAGGAATTGGTCGCATACGCCAGCAGAAGAAGCGCGAGGAATGATCGGAGGGAGGAATTAGGTGAGAGGCATGCGCCGTTCGTGTGGATTTGTCAATATGGGATGGAAATTGAGAGAAAGCCGTATATTCCGTACTCGTGTAATCGTACCTCCGTATGATTGCTGTGGATAAGAGTAGGGAACTACCGGTCCAAGAGGTTTTGAAGTACGAGAATATGCATAACAGCAATCTCAGAATGCGAGAATAAATGTCACAACAGGACAAACATGCGATGGACATCTACATCGTCATCCTGGTTTAGGGTCGGATTTGCTGGATGAAGATTGTCCCGATAGGGATTGGTGTGGCTTGCTTTCGGTGTCTTTAGGCATATGGAGCGAGCAAACGCGGGGGTTGCGGGATGACATCAATGTCTTTGATGTTTGCTCGATCTAACGTGAGGGGATCGAAAATTACTTTTATTTCAAATTTTGGTGACGATATGGTTCATCTTGGTATGAAAATGTGCCTCGATAGTATAGGACCACCAGGACACTAAGAGATTGGATTGTACCCAAGATCTCGGTACAATGCTTCGCTGATTAGCCGGAAAGTATCTTTTCGAGCCAGCAGGGTTGATGATTGTCAGGGTGTGCAGGCACGCTGGACGAGGAAACTACAATCAATATCTTGTTCGAGCGGAGGGAGCAATAATGGTGGGGTTGAAGTCGTAAGGATTCCCTGGGAAATTTCATCTACTTTCCGAGGTTTGTCAATCTAGATTTGTCGGACATTCGAGGGGCATTTCCTTTTCGTGAATATTATTCATAGTGGACGAGGCCTATTCTACAACCACTGAGAGCATCGATGTCCCCGACTCCGCGCTGAAGAAAATGCCCTTTTCATGTATCGTACATTATGTTCATCCAAAAGTCAAATGCTTCCTCCCTTTCAGCAGCATGTCCTGCTCCAATTTGCAGCTTCCACAATACTCCTGTTGCCACCGTCTCAGGCTATCCAGCCTGATTTTCTCCTTCGCCTTCGCATCCAAAAACTGCTGAGATTCTACAACCTTGCTCTTCTTGGCCTTCGAAGTGCTATTTGGAGGCTCTCGTAACAGGACTTGGACCTGTCTACAGCGCGTGTTCTCGTCCAGAAGCCAGTTCTCCCACTCTGCTCTTATCATCTCCCTTTCGACATTGTTCACCACCCGCATGGCTATCATAAGGTCATGGCGATATGAACCTAGGTGTTGGCGTGTTCTTCGTAATCGTTCGGCTGTAGCTCGAGTTGCTGTTTCTGAGAACATGACACCAGCATATTGATACGGAGAGTCCAAATCAGTGACATTCGAGATGTATCTGAACTGATCATAGCTAAGCAATGTTAGTACAATGCACAGCCCATAGTGAAAGATAATATTACCATTTGCTGCCAAAATCACCTTGCAAGTCGGTAGGCAAAGCCGTCAAAGTATCATCCAGATCCTTGAGATAAATAGCCTTGCTCATTATAGTGTTCGGCACCACTCCCATACGGCTCATGAACTTGGCGGCATTTCGCTCCGCCCACCATTCCGAGGTATCTCGTGAAGTAAAGAAGGCGTTGGTCATTACGCTGAGTAGGAGAGCTGTCAGGATGATGCTGTGAGCGCTTGAGATCTTCCACAGGGATTGAAGAGCTGCAAAAGTCCACATCATTACTGAAGTTATGGCACTTTCACCAAAGGAACTCATGGTTTCGACAAGCATGTTTGTGAGCGTGCGCTGTTTGATCTGTGGTCGCTTTGACTGGCCAGATTCGGTTGCTGAAAAGAGTGAAACTGATGTTTGCTGCCCAACCATGCCGAATATGTTGAGTGCTTTCTTCGTTCTGCTTTGTGGTCCCAGCTTACGAACTTGGTCCGCGATAACATCTGCCAGATCTTCGGCATCGAGGGCCGAATCGTCCAGGGCCTGCCGTTCAACCAGTCCTTTGGAAAATGTTGGAGCCTTCGACCAGTCAACCTTGGTATAAATTGCTAGTTTGCACTTGGATTTGGCGATGTGAGTAATGACTATCTTCGACACGAGCATGAAGTCTTTGTGATGGGGTAAATGCCATGGCGTTTTGTAGTCAGTGATCACATAGCAGACGTGGTCGTTCATAACATCGATGACTTGGTAGTCAACGACATTCGCTTGTCGTGACCGTCGGAACATATCGACGTAGTCAATCTGGAACTGAAAGTCTCGACGCATGTGGCCTCCTTCGAGCGAAGTCCAAGGGCCCTGTGCAATCCGTTGGGCTCGACGTTCGTGATAGAGAAGCTGGAAAACAGCACTCTTGTCTCCAAACATTACGTGGAACAAGGCTTTCGGGCTTATCTCAAATTGTCGTTCGACTGCCTTGCGTTGCATGTCTTGTGGTTCGTAAATGACAGGTTTCGAGGGTAGTTGGAATTTTGTAACTTCCTTGTTCACTCTTCCTAAATGCAGTCCTCGCTCTACGTGGATAGTCGCCCTAAGATCTCTATCCTTGCGGCTCCGTCCTGTCAGAGTGTTATCGTCAATTGGCGTGTTGACGGAAACATCTTCCCAGCTTTCCATGCTTGGGCTTCGTGTAGGATCATCGTGCTCCATCTTGATCAGTGCAGTCATGATGTTCTCAAGTGCTAGAGAAAGTCAGCATTTGGACATCGCATGAAGTGCCACACTGAATTATTGCTGACTATTGACACAGACATTGGCATTCCAAGAGACTTCTGAGATTGCATTCTACATTTTGAAGACGTGAGCCAGGCAGGTTACTTACTCATAGGCTCATCAGATTGACCTATGTCAACCAAATAGTTCAACCTCGACTGCAGCAGCCTGAGTGGTTCCAAGAAAGTCTTGATCGTAATTCTCGTGAATTGCGTATTGAGGGCATCCTCGCGCAGATGCAAGAAGATGAAATCACAATCCTTCCCTGGAGCAGCAGTGACTTCACTAATGCTGTTAATATTGACTCCGGATATCAAAACCAGACCGAGGTGGTGGCTGTAGAAATATATATCGTGCTGTGTGACGTAAACTCTGCCAGGAAATTCTTGCTGTTCGTTGGGGTTCCAGGCGGCTCGGAACACTAGGAGCAGTTTATCCTCGCGGGGTACGTTTGGAAACAGGATCCTAAATTGAGCCTCCTGAGTCTTCAATTCGAGAGGATAGTTGCTCGGAAACACTTCTGGTTTTGGCGCTAATTGACTCTGTAAGCGGGACGCTTCTACATCGACACTGATCGCTTTACGGTGCGTAGCAGATACCGGAGCTGGATTTGCTACAGGATCAGTTGATGTGCTGATGGAAGTCTGGGAAAGGTCGGGCAATCCATTGTCAGGCTTACGATTTTCGTCTCCTCCAATATTGGGCGAAGGTAATAGGCTTGGACTTGGTGGAACAGACCGACTGGATCCGGATGATTTCAACTCGCCTTTCTCAAGGCGGTTGATATAACCCCAATTGCTGCTTCCCCAAAAATTTGCCATGATACTTGAGGGCATGCCTCCAGTTGCATCGCTTCGGCCAATCCCTATACCTCGCTCTCCACTAACGATAACTGCTGACTTGCTCAAGTTTGTTGGCCCTGGAGGATTTGCGAGAGTAGCTGGAGCTAATGTACTTGTATGTGTTTCTATGGCGGGAGGCAATTGTTGCTGAGATTTTCCTGCAGCACCTGTGCCTAATTGAGAGATAGCAGGTGTCGAGTATACTGGCAGAATATTATGGCTTGCTGATATCAAGCTGGCGATGCCTCCAGCCGGAGCCGGTGCTGGTACAGGCGGAAGATCTGATTGAGCAATAGTGGCTTTGCGATGGAGATCAAGCTTCTGCATGATTCTGGCTGCGTGGTCCCTACTACTTTCGCCTTCTTCCCTGGTTGTGACCGATCTGCGAGGGCTACTGACATCGAAACTGCTTCTAGTTGCTAAATTTCCAATATCAGGACCCGGGATAGGTAATGTGCTAGTTCTGTCAAAGCCAGCAGCACCAAGGTCGTCGCTGCCATGAGCTACGTGGCCGTCCGTCGTTTTAGCTGCAAATTCGGGGATAGATGGCGGAGTAATAGCAAAAGCCGGATCAACTCCACCAGGATGAGAGTAATTATCTTTGGCACTAGCTTCGAGGGCTTTGTTCTTCGCGACCTCAAATGCCCCCAGCCACTCCATCAATTGAACTTGGGTCTCAGCCTGCAATAGTATGGTCTGGTTTTTGGTTTTTACTTCGAAACAGAATCGTCTTTCTTCTTGCACTGCTGGTTTGATATTGCATAGAAGGACGCCGATCTTCTCACTTTCCTCGACTCCTCCTGACTGAACCCCTTGAACGAGCCAGCCAAATATGCCATTCTTGACATAAAACCAGCGTCGTACCCAGGATGTTCTTGCAGGTTTGCCAGAAATAGTCCTCAAAAAGAGCCAACCTTGTTTCTCGGAGCGCTCGCCTTCTTTGCCTTGTGACTGAATGTTGACTGTTGAGGGTCCTTTAGAGCCAAGAAAGGCAACTGTAGATAGGTTGTAGTCCTCCAATTCCCGTGAAGGCTTAGATGCTTGGGAGGCAGCTTCTGCGATTTCTCGTCTGGCAATCTGAAGTTCACGTCTAAAGACGCTTTCTCCAGCTTCCATCTCTTTGCTCCAACCACGTACGCGATCCATCTCGCTTCCCCATTTGGCAAAACTAGCTCCACCACTCTCTCTAGACTTCTTCATCTCTCGCCATTGATCTGACGACACTCGAACCAGGAGTTTGTCGATGGTATAACGAAGCTGAGGAGCAAGTAAACAAAAGTCTAGCGAGGCTTTAAGATATGCTTTCCGTGTCTCATGCACCTGAAATGCATCTTCTCGTAGAGATGATGGCTCTTTCGTCTTCGACTGGCTCACATATCTTGCTAGAGTATTGTCGAAAGTCTTTTGCGATTGCTCGAGGTATCTGCGTGCGTCTTTGAAATTCCGAAGCTCTCCTGCCATGAACGATTTCACCGGCTCGACAATATTGGTATCCATCTTCTTGACACCAAAGATGATCTGTGAGCACCACTCTCTCGAGCCCTCACCAAATCTCTTCATGGCCAATAATGTATAGTCATGATCGAGCACTGCTTCGGACACATTCGCAGGCGGGACCGACCGCAGGAGAAAGGAGTTGAATGTCTCTTCGAGGGACGAGACATCGTGCACTAGTTTTGAAATCGACTTGATGTAGGCATCGAGCCATCTTTCAATTATCTCGACTTGATCTGAGAAGTGCACAGCAGTTGAACGAAAACTGGGAGAATCGAGGGCCGCCTCTGCGCAACATCAGCATTCGTTCCTGTTCCTTTCTTTCCTGTTGATACTTGCCTTTCAATCCAACTGGTATAAGAGACAAGGGTCTGCCAACTTGGGGTAAAGGAAGCTGGGCAATGACCTCGGCCATGTTGAGTGCCAGTTATCAAAACGAGAGAGTACTACTCCGAGAATATCATCGCTGTCGATTCCGGCGTCACGCTGTTCATCCAAAGTACGGAACCGCATTGATGCGCTGAGGTCGGCGTTTTGGCTCTCAGTCTCCGATGTTGCTGACTGAGAACTGAGGCTGCCGCATTCCTCAGCCTTCCTCGATCATTCTTGCCTTATTCTTCTCCGGAGCATACTCGTGAATGCTTTCTATTTCGTTATTTTATGTTCCTGCAAGTGCTGTTTATTTCTTTATGTAATTTTCTCTCTGAATGCTTGAAAACTTTCTGATGTATTGTTCAATATCACTCTTCTCCCACAGAAATTCATCTGATCCGATGAAGCACCTCAGCCTCGCAGCTAGATACGGTAGCCCCACAGATACGAGGGACATCGTCTGAAGTTCGGTGAAATGAAGCTTGAAGGGTTTCACAAGGTATATTTGAATATCTCCTCCTGCACCTGCTTCTAGTGAAGATTCGACCATCAAGTATTTCCACGCGTTCTAACTGCTTGGGATGCCCACGTGAGGCACAAGGAGGAAACCCGATGAGCCATTTCGTCGATAAAGAAGCTCGGGATCTGGGTACTAACTAGGCAGTCAGCGCCGCCAACACCAGCATGTTTTGAGAATCACGTACATGCAAGCTAGCTTGAACCGGCCAAAAACCCGGTTTAAGGTTCAGCGAACTTCTGTCCAATCCTCGCGATCATCACACGTTTGTGGAGCCCAAGTACCGGAGCCAATTTACCTCTGCCGGCATGGGGGCTCCCTAAATTCTCAAATGGTGCCTTTTTACCACCTTACATATCTGAGGATCTCGTCTGATATTGTCGTCATCCAGAAGCTCTCTGCGAAGTGTCTCCCATGTCAGCAAGTTTCAACGCGTGTTCAGGAAATGAGAACGCATGGAAGCATGCTCTCCCTGCGGGTATTAGGATGCGATCTCAACAATTTGTCAGACTTAAAGTTCAGAAGAGTCAGAGAAATATGTTTGGTCGCCGTGAGCGAATTGCAGCTGCAACATTGGCAAAGGGCAAGCTGCTCCATATGCTCGGATCACTCCGGCTCCAAACCCTAATCAATTCCAGCATATCGAGTTGACGAAGGAGAGTACTCGTGACTACGTATCCATTTTGCCTGGCCTCTCTACAAATGGAACTCAGTGTTTTGATCCGCAATCTCCAAAACACTCTTGCCAACTTTACCACCTACCTATTTCGTCGCAACAACCCTTATGCCTGCACACACGCATAATCACTGTCAAGATGTCCAGGGGTAGCATCGAGCATGTTCACCTGCAGCAAGCCCTTGGCAGTGTCAAACTTCCCTACAAGGTTCACAGGATGGGCAGACACGTTTAGCCAGTGCAGCACACCACCTCTCTACATTTATCCCTCGGAAGAAAGCTGCTTCTAATGCCCGATAGAAGCAATTGAACGTTCCATCCAAATTCTCCCGGTGGAGTCAATGGCGGCCACTTGGTTCTGGTAGAAATAAGATCACACGCGTGGGAAAACCCCGTCAAATGCAATCTGATACTCCGTACGGAATATTTGATTGAGGCAGATCTGAATAAACTGCAAGCGAGGAGGGTATCAAGAGACTGAGGTTTCAAGGAACACATCCCTGAGGATGCGCACACAGTCGAGATTTAATTCCCCGAGTTATATTGCTGCTGCAGGTGAAGCGCCACGAGAGCGAGGCATGCCTGCTCAAGTTATTAATCAACCCCACGATTGACCTGGTTCGGAAACATCACCACCGCCCGGAAGGCGCTTTTGAAGTCAAGACTGAGTTCGCAGGATACCACTATTTGCCATCACAGTATCACCTACTCTTCGTCAAAAAGTGTCACCCTGGCGGTCACCATATCAATATATGCTATATCAAAGCTAAGAATGATATGATGCAATTATTTCTCAAATCATTATTTCATGCTCGAGTCGAGTCTGGACGGGGAGGGGAACCGGGACCGAGGTATGGCTACGCCTTCGGCTGGGGCTGGACCGCCTGAGAGTGACGATCGTCTCCAATCCTTGCGAGCAGACGCAGAGTTCTGGCTTCGCTGAGTCGCTGCTTGTAGGTAAGCACTGAGCTCGATGAGCTCGATGTTCCTGTAGTCTAGGGACAAGGTTCATAAATCTACACTTCTGCTGCATCAGAGATTACAGCGGTCCGGTGAACGAATCTTAGGTCTATGGCTGCTCTTCTGTCGCCGCAGGTGCCCTGATCAATATCGACAGGGAGTACAGAGTCGTCTCGTGCGTCCACTTAGAGGGCAGGCACAAGGTCACGGAGGGCGTAGACTTTGATGTTTTTACCAGGAACAGTGGGATTCGCCCAACAAGCTTATGGAATTATTACAGAGCCATAAGTTCGTGTGAATGATACTAGGAACTGTATATATACTGGCGACGAAACATCCGGGACATTCCGTGCAATAGAGTAATATCCCCGGATGGATACCTTCTCCACACTTCAGCGCGCAAAAAGCAATTGGTCTTAGCTTGCTGATCCATGACCTCTGCGACCGCACCCACCTGTCCAACGTTGACCAACGCTTTTCGTTCCTTTCTTCTCTTCAACCTCCTCCCCAACAGTCGCACCTTCACTCGAAGCCTGCACGCTATGATCTACGCTTGAACGCTTCACGACAGTTCACGACCACGAACACGACTGCGAACAGCGAAACGACTCTACCTTATCCACTCGTCCGAGATCGCCGACCACCCTGATTCAGAAGATTGCGACACCCGAATTCGAATTTGCAGTTCCTGGAGCCTTTGTCGGCGTGTGCTACGAAATTGCAGCGCATGGTGGGGCAATGATGATTGCGGTTGTCAAAGTGAGGTAGCAGTCTTTCCGTTTGCTTGGAGCAGAATAGAGAGTATATCGCGACCTCCGTCATCAGCCAGCGACGACAATAATGTCCTCGAGCCAGGCGCACGTCAATTTCCAAGTGCCAGATGCCTCGGAGTTCCAAGACCCCACGACAGCCGCGCCAATTCACACGGATCCCCTCGACCTCGAGCAGTTTATGATGGACAACAGCCACCATGCGAGCGGCTCGCTAATTCACACTACCCCGCCACAATTCGCAGACTTCTCTTTCAACAACTACAACGTCGCGGACGATGGAATGCACAGCGACGCAAAGTTGGAGAACACAGCAGACCCGTATACCCTCTCGGGTCGCAGCGGGGCCCCAGATCACAGAGGTTCAATTGCCTCGATACATCCAGAGCTTCGGCAAGACCATCGGCACTCGATAACCTCAATGCCGGGGGATCACCGAGGGTCCATTACATCAATTCCTGGAGGGACGCGTGCCAGTTTCAGTGGCGCTGTTGGACAAGGAGGGAATGCAAGCTTGGATGGTTCGGAAGATGCAAGCCCTTCGAGCAATCGTGCTGGTATGGATGGTGGATATGACGAGTTTGGGCTTAACAATGGAAGTGCGGTCGACGGGAGCGATTTGGGTACACGAACAAAAGAAGACAAGAACGATTCCAACCCACCATGGAGCGAACTAAAGACCAAGGCAGGAAAGGAGAGGAAGAGATTGCCATTAGCCTGTATTGCCTGCCGGCGAAAGAAAATAAGATGTTCAGGAGAGAAGCCTGCTTGCAAGCACTGCCTCCGGTCGCGGATACCATGCGTTTACAAGGTCACCACTCGCAAAGCTGCACCCAGAACAGACTATATGGCTATGCTCGACAAAAGGTTACGGAGAATGGAAGAGAGAATCATCAAGATTGTGCCTAAGGAAGAGCAGGACGGTACTGCAGTATCAGTGACGAGAGCAGCCGTGAAGCCGGCGATCCCAGGTACGATTCCTGTCAAGAGCACGGCTGGCAAGAAACGAGCAGCCGATGAAGCTTTTGCTCAGGAGTTGGACCACTGGTCAAAGTCAACCTCGCATCCTAACCTGGAAGGTGGCTCTAAGCCAACGTCGGTGATGCTTCAAGAACAGGAAGAGAGCAAACTCTTGTCAGAAGGCGCAGAGGCACTTCCGTCGAAAGAGCTTCAAGAGCATTTGTCGGAAGTATTCTTCGAGAATGTCTATGGTCAGACATATCATCTTCTTCACAAACCGAGCTTTATGAGAAAGCTCAAGTAAGTCGTCGAATTATAAGTCTTGATTCTTGAGCTAATTTTGTTCCAGAGCGGGTACTGTCCCTCCAGTCTTGATACTTGCAGTTTCTGCAGTTTCTGCACGCTTCTCTACACATCCAAAGCTCAACACAACGCCCGCATTCTTAAGGGGTGAAGAATGGGCGTGCGAAGCTCGCAAAATCGTTACAAACAGATACGACTGGCCTAACATAACGATACTGACATGTCTCTTGATACTTGGTCTTCACGAATTTGGGACATGCCAAGGCGGACGAAGCTGGGCGTTTGGTGGCCATGCAGTTCGCATGGCATATGCACTGCAACTTCATAGGGATCTCGACTATGATCCGTTAAAACGTAATGGCACGGCGGAGCTCAGTTTCATCGACCGCGAAATCAGAAGGAGGACCATGTGGGCATGCTTTCTCATGGACAGATTCATGTCTGCTGGAGTTGATCGGCCAACCTTCATCAAGGAGGAAACCATCAAAGTGCAGCTTCCAATCAGGGAGAAATACTTTCAACTAGACATGCCCGGACCCACAGAGAACCTGAAGGGCGAAGTGCCGCATCCATTATCGCCTGGTGCTGGTCAGCTCTCCGACGCGAGAGATAACATGGGAGTAGCTGCCTTCATGGTCCGTTCCATTGCTCTATGGGGCCGGATTATCAACTATCTTAACCTTGGAGGGAGCGACGAGGACCCTCATCCAACGTGGCATCACGACTCGGTGTATGCCAGTTTGTTGTCGCAGACCGAAGCATTCAATGATACCCTTCCGGATTCTCTGAAGTACAATAAGGAGAATCTCCACACGCATGAAACAGAGGGTCTTGCCAATCAATTCCTCTTCCTCCACATATCCATTCAGCAGAACATCTTGTTCATGAATAGATTCTCAACCCCAGGACAGAAAGGAGAAGCTGGAAACCGACCTTCATCGGACGTACCCAAGGAATTTGTTACGAAAGCAGGGACCAAGGCCTTTGAAGCTGCCAACAAAGTATCAGAGTTACTGCACGATGGCGAATCTCATTTCATCACTGCTCCCTTCACAGGGTACTGCGCCTTTCTTGCAAGCACGGTCCATGTGTTCGGTGTCTTCTCAAACAATTCTGCTATGGAAACAGCGTCCAAGAAGAATCTAGGAATTAACGTCAAGTACCTTTCGAAGATGAAGAGATACTGGGGCATGTTTCATTTCGCGGCAGAGAACCTCAAGGAGTTGTACCGGACATGCGCCGACGCTGCCAGGCAAGGATCCTCCACAAATATGACTCAATCACCATCAAATGTTTTCCAGTACGGCGATTGGTTTGATCGTTACCCGCATGGAGTATCTCAATCAGACTTTGAAGACCCAGCAACTATCACTATCAAGAAGGAAAAGGGAGACGATGCGGTTCTCAGCGAAAAATCAGGACTGCACACAGTCGAGCAATTTTTCGACACGTTGGACCCCGCGATGACACCACTAGAGCGAGACGCAGCTGCCAAGGGTGGAAAGAGGAAGGCCAAGAAGGGGCAACCTTCCCGCCATGACCAACTTGCACCGGTGAACACAAATGTTCCAGACATGAATCGCGGACCATCGATGCAAATGCAGAATAGTCACCATGTTCAACAAGGGTACAATCAGATGAGCCCAACAACACCTGTAAATATGTACAATCAACATCAACCCTACTACGGCCACGAGGTTCTACTTCCACCACACCAACAAGGATTGATGCCACAACTCGATCGCCAACTTGTCTTCGGGGCGTACGCTGGCATGGATCCATCTTCTCTCAGCTCTCAGAACATGCTTGATAGCACGAATGCTTGGGATATGCAGATGGGTGGCATGGCTGGGCTTGTAACAGAGCCCTCTGCTCAATGGTTTATGCCATTCAATATGGAACCTCCTGATCTCGGCCACGATCAAGATATTTTCAACGCTATGGGCGGTACTTATGCTTTGGGAGGAATGCAAGTTGATAATGGTGGGCACATGGGCGGTCACGGAGGCGGTAATTAGGCTTCTATTGCACTGGGACGGTGTTCAGGAATGGAGGATATATTATGGGATACCACTGAGGGATGGATTTTGTAAATATCCAGGAGTTCAAATGGACCATAGGATGACAGGGGTGCAGCTACCCCTTTGCATGAGTGAGGAATATCAATTTTCACTGTATATACTGATTGCCCTGATGCTCAACGGTATTCTGTCCCTTCCACCTCCGGATCTTCTATTGTCATCTCTCACCGGCAAGTGCCACCAGCTCCATACTCGACGTCCAAGTTCCTGCAAGTCAGATGTTTTTTATGACATTTGCTACGCTCGGGGTCTTGCTTCGATGCGGCTCCTGCTTCTCTCTTCCTGATCGCTAGGCACGCTACATCAATCGAGTGTGCCATGATTCACACCGAGTTTGCAAGTGACAATAAGCACAAGCCACAGCAGGACCAGTTTTGTCACTGCAGGCAAAAGAGGCTCAAATTCACTTCCTCCGAAGCTTGTACTCTGCTTTAGAATCGTTTGTGAGAAGTTCGGGGGCTGGGTATCTTAGTTTTGGCTGCGTTCGAGGGACACGGCGCTTAATAGCTTGGAGACCCTGCGCTCTCACGTGATGAGAATCACTCACAAGCCATTCTCTGTCGTTCAACGAGACCTCCCATCCATGCAGCCTTTCAATGTATGTTTCTTTGGGCAGAGGTCCTATTTGTGCAACATGCTCGAATGCAAGTATTCGTCGGTGTGTTCTATGAACACAATCAAGCTGCGGTGCCGAGAGCATTTGAGCCTCACGTCGATGTTTCCTAGCCTTTTATTCTAGCTTCAGCCTACAGAAACGATTTTAATACCTTCTAGACCTCCTATCCCGACTTGCACTGCCGGGTTTCGTTTCAAGGGCACAAAGAGTGTCGACAAGCACTACAATCCATACAGGATTCTGGATCAATCAATCCCAGGGGCCAAAGTATGGCGCAACTCTTACACTTTTGAAGAACAATGGAGTCATCCTTGTTGGAGCTCTCGCCGTCTTGATCTAAGTGCTTTTATATTTCCATGGCGGTCTCGTACCTTCTTGCAGAATCTCACTCCCAAGGTACTTCAACTTGTACTAGGTAACTTCTGTAACAGATAGCTGGAGCACAATCATGGAGCATCATTTGCCTCGCAACGCATCAGTTAAGGGCCCCATAAAAGTTCGAGACGGCATGCGCCATCAGCAACAGGCAACCTTTAGAAACAACACATCTGACTTCGGGACACTGTGGCAATTACAGAAGGTAGGGTGGGCGTGGTGCTCTCGTTCAGCTAGAAGCTGTCGAAGAACTCTTGGGCCGGTCTTCGTCGGAGTCGCCCATATCCTCACGTTCACTGTTGCCAGTATTGTCGCATCACGCATAACCATGGGAAACGAAGCCCTCATATCTCGGAGCGATCATTTCGGTCTCTGGGTGCATTACCAAAGTCCAACCTCGCAGATCAACTTCATGGATCTCATCGCTGCCGGGATTCTCGGGACGATAACAAGTAGGGGTTGTAAGAAAACTGCTTCGATGAACAGCAGTCATTACCAGAGTGCGATACTGTGAAAAGCTTGCAATTAGAATGGAACATAACCAACGATTTATACCTTTCAAAGCCTTGTGTCTTGGTTCAGTCAACGCCTCAATATATGTGACTACTGGGTTGGTTGATTCGCTTCATGATCTTGGCTTTGATGGTAAAGATGAGGACCGAGTAACAGTACAGCGCGACCACAAGATTCAGTACTCGCTTGCAGAAAATATGTTCAGCTTTGCAGTCCTTTCCCACCGCAAAGTCTTCCACCAATATGCCCGCCTTGGATCTCCTACGTCGCCATGATCCAAATTCTGAATCCTACAAATCGGACTATGGGAGGCGTGCTTAGCAACCAGCGTCAGTGGGCTACAGCATTTGTGATCATCGAAGCGTTCAACTCAATGAGCATATCACAGATAACAATGTCGAAAGAAGTACAACTGCTAGCAGAGAGTTTAGCTTTTGGTGCAGAGTCTTTGCCACCAGTCTCCAACCAGTGGGTCTTAGACGCTCAAGATTGGTTCGCGATAGCTCTTGCCCTTGCTCACCCGCGGTGGTTGATTTCATAACAAGTCCTCCCCCTAGTTTTCACCATTCGCCCCGAATCAATCCTTCCCTGGCGCAGATCTGGCTTTTACTTAGCTATGTCAGAACATGATTATACGGCGTAATGATTTTACTAATTTCAGTACTCTGTCAACCGGTCTAGTGCTTGAACTCAGCGCTTTGACCATTCTCGCAAGTCTTTTCCTAGAGATAAACGTTGGCCTTATACGCTTGAAGTGGAAAGTTAGCAGGCGAAGGGAAAGGGCTTGGTGGGCTGAAGGAACGCTACGGTTGCAAAGGAGAGCTTTTGAAGGAATGGGTATAAAGGATTGGGAGTTCGGGGAATGGGATAGAGTGCCGGCCATTGAGAAAGCAGGGTGTGGAGTGCTCTAGGAATTTGAGAGGAGATGCTTCCGCTTGCCGATGTGCAGAGACTTGAAGAGAAATCAGGATTGGAAGGCTCTTCTGCAGAGATAATGAGGAATGATGGTGTCACTAACACGACGTCTCCTATTGCTTCCACCGAGAGTACATCCCAGCAGCCGACGAGACCCCGAGCAAATTTTGTGTGAATGGATCAAGGTTTTTCAGCATTTTGTATCTGCAGCTACTACTGCCAAAACGATGGAGGAAATGCGAAGCTGGATGCGAATAGCCAGGTGACACGCTACATTCTTTAAGCATCGTTCGAGTCACTCCTCGTGGGCGAAGAGAAGAGATGGACATGAGATATTCGGAACAAGGTAAAATTAAGTAGCAAAATGAACCTGTCAAATCATCAAATGTTCCACTCCACGACAGATAATGACTTGCTGGGAAACAATGTAATGTCCACCTGAAAGTTAATCATTATCCATTATTTAGGGCCTTACGCTTTCTTCCAATAAGGACAATGAAAAAGCGTCTCGTGGTATCTTCAAAATGCGCAACCATAATGAAGCCAAGCAAGAAAGTCGAAGACTGTATAGCTGATCCAACCAACACCAAACTCCTAAGCACCCCCAATTACCATTTCAATTCTCTCAGTCCTCGCAAGCCGTTCAAGAATAAGTCGGCAGCGTGTGACCTTGGCCGGCACTGACATTTGCTACGGCTTCCGCTCTCCTAGATGGCAGCATCTTTTTCTTGAGTTCTACTGCTTGCAAGGCCACAGTCAAATCCATGTTTGAATCTGCTTCCTCCTCCACCGCCCTCAAAATCTCCCGTTCCTCCTCATCCAATAACTTCCATCTCGTACATTCCTCTTCCCAGAAGAAAAGCAATCCAACCAATTTCCTCTGGGCGTGAACACTGATAACTGCAAGCTGGCTCGCAAACCCCTTCGTGATGCTTGCTGTGTTGACAGTTATGGCCTCTCCTCCCACTGGTGCTGTGCCAACCGAATCACTAGCACTTTCACTCTCCCTCCTCCCACTCCCACTCCTACTCCCACTCCCACTCCCAATACTAAACACGCTCCCCTTCCTCCCCTTCTCCTCTCCAGGAATAGGCAAAATAATCCTGTGCTTCACAAGTGCCTTCCACACCTTCTTCGACAAACTTTCCGAGCCCACTATCCCAGCAACAAAGAATGCGTTCTCGCCTAGATACCGTGGATATGGGAGAGCGAGCTGGTAGCTGAGAAGCGCGTCCGCTTGTCCTGGCTTTAGATCCACGTCGTTAGGGTCATCGCGGGCGAAGTTAGGGACTGCGTTGTTTATGAGGCGCATGAAGGAGAATTTCTGTCCCCAGGCTGCCATGTTAGAGGTGCTGATTGCGAATGCTGTTGGTTTTGAGTTCTGACTTGGAGTTGAACTTTGGATGGATCTGAGACGGTGTAGGATGGTGGTCAGATACCGGAGTTGGAGGAGGGGTAAGGCTGTGGTGGTTGTAGTACAAGGCTGATATGCGCGGCGAGGGGAGAAGTCTGAGACAGAGCCAATGAGGTTGCTGAAGATGAGGTGACTTTAATGCTTGCAAAAGGCCGACTTTCTGAATGTTGTTTCTGGTTCAGGACTTTGAACATATATCCGCGACTGACTGAGTTTAGTACAGAATAAGATTTTGAGAAGTTCTGTCGTCGCTACATTCGCACTGGCGATAATCGAAGTCGAGCTCCGCCTCCACAAAACAACGGTCTCAGATCTAAGCCTGCTTTAAAGGCACATGGTCATTTGACTGGACATGAAACGTTCTCAGAATAATCAAGACAAGGCTGACAATTGATCAAAGAAATGAAGCTGTTGATACCTGAAGAAGTCTCGAATGACGCGGTTTTAAGCTCGCTCGCGGAAGGCCGCGAGGGAAATTGCTGTGGGAGCCACCTCAGCCACGTGACTTCTTGTATTTGACCAAGCGCCTGCTCCTATAGTTTTATCCAGCTCGCGATTCCCGTCTCAAAACATTCCAGGGTCTTGCGAGTGCAGCCATGAGGCGTCAGCAGCTTCGACTTCGGCTTCGACGCAGAAGCCTGCACGTCGAGTGATGTGAATTTATGCATTGGTCTGCCTTTCTGCGACCTTGGTCACCAGCTGAGGTCTTGTCAATGATTGAGGCGCGTTTTATTTGACCACGGTCTCTCCGCGTGGCCATCATGCCCCTTTATCGCTGCGCAGAGAACATTCCACGGCGTAGATCGGTATATGCAACGGAATGAAGTCGTCACGCGTTCTGGAACGAGTGTAGATCCTGAAGCTCATGAGGACATCAGAGCATCTTCGTCACCTGTTGGCTCCGGATTGCGACCTAGAGCTGTAGAGCAATATATGCGGCGAAACTGAGATATAAGGCTTGAAAAGGGGTTGTTGTAGCAGGCCACGACGTTTTCAAACACTGGACATGTTCATTTTGCTTGGAGATGCTTTCAGCGACTCGTCAATTGGATTCCTGTTTCCTGTTGCTTCTAAGTACTTCAATAAGTATGCCGATCTCAGCTAGCTTATTACTTAGCATCGGCATTGACACCCCTCGCAATGTTCCCAAAAAGCGACATATGAAAGTACCAGAAACCTAGGGACATTCATCTGGACTTGAATCTACGAACTTGATCAACCACAGAGTAGAGTCGAATGAACCTTTGAAATTCCATCAAGTGTTTCCAAAAGTCCTCTGCCAAGTTCTTTTGCAAAGCACTTCCAGCTCCAAGACATTTGCGTCGCCCCGTGTCGCTTATTCTTCACATTGGGAACTGCCAATAGCCGTAGAGTCGAGACTACCTACCATCCAAGATCTAGGATTCGGTACCCGTTTTGAGTTTCCAAGAAGAGATCGAACGGACTCCGTAAGACCTCCTTCATGGAAGGAATACCTTGCCGTTTCCTGCCCTCAGACCCCATTTGAATAGAAAACTGATTGCTTTTTGTCTTTCAGATATTGCACACCATCAACCACTTGCATGGTAGTTAGTCATGACAGCACCCATAGCGCAAGGCTCGGTAAGGATGGTTGAAGTATTTGCAATCTTTGAATCCATGGTAAAGTCAAATTGATCATATACTCCGACTGCTAGAGCGCACTGGTCATTTTTGTGCTTCAAGAAGTCATCCGAACATCAAAAGTTGAGTTCAATGAATCGCCCCTACTGGTCATATGTATTCAGAAAAAGCGAGAGCTGGTTTTGTTGAACACTATGGTGTACCCGCACCTTCCTCATTCAGCTTCCGAGAGAGAAGTTTGCCAGGTCGCGAAATGCAGATATATTTATTGAAAATATCGGCAGCACATTTCCTCTGTCTTGACTCGCCATCTGATTTATTTACTGACTCGCGAAGAAATATGATCAATCTATCAGCAGAACATCACAGATGCTGCAGATGAGCCCGGACTCTTTCCGCGGCGAATCAGGCGTGCATAGAGAAGGCCTGTGGCCTCCATTGCTCAGGATTGGAGTCACCTTGATTGGGACGGTTGAGCAAGTGTTTGAGGGTTGCCGATTACGACAGCCTCGCCATCCCCATGGTGCTGGGAGGAACCCTTAACCCCGACCTCGCGCGTAACCCCCCCACGAGCGTCCCCCAGATTGTTCAACTGTTGAAGAACACGACATCTGCACATGCTTTTTCGATGATTATGCAGATACGAACCGTTGAGTTTTCGGAACGGTTCAGGCGGTTGCTCGAACCCCTCTTTCCCCTCCCCAGAACCTAGATCGATAACAGGGCATATGTAGGATGACATGTTGTACTTCAAGAACGCAAATGGAATAATGTTTCGAATTGCCAAACGTTGTGTTCAAGCGTGCACCGCCACTCTCTAAGCGCATCTCACAACGAATCGTTCATCAGCGGATACGTCTCCTTGTTACGAAAACGAGTTCGACATAAATATGGATTCATGCACAGGCAATATCGAGGATCCTTTCTTCAGCTTCGCCAGGATATATGCAAAGTTTAACGAGAGATCCAGAGTGGCCAGAAAAAGAGAAAGCATCGAAGATGCTTCTTTTCAAGTCCCGTCTATCCGCCAGAGGAATCCCGGTGGATCTTTGTATAGATCATATAGGCATGGATCTAGGGTACCACTTACGGACATCGTTTCGTGTTTCAATCGTGCTCGGACTTCATCAAGCGGGCGCCAACTGATCATCAAGGAAGGTTGCGCGTTCCGGCAAGATGTCAGCGCGGTAAAAGGCAGCTCTAGACGCACAGAGAGTCACATGCCACAGGCTCGGTGCGTTTTTCGGCATTACAGCGCGCTTGAAGGGCAGAGGGATGCAATGGGCGACACACGGCTACCCGAGGATAAGTGAGGATATTCGCGTCAACTGAAGGCAAAAGTCTTCAGCTCGCCAGCTCATGTGACGACTGCCGCGTTCCTTGCTGGAGGAAATGATCGTTTGTGGCAAGTTGCCCTTTGGCGACGTCGAAGAGTCATACAGACCCTCGATGAGCCAGCCCCTTTGATTACTGCAGGTCTTGCAGCGCTTGACACAAACCTGCTTTAGGAAGTCATGAGTTTATTGTTCAAGCTAGACGAACGCTTGGGAATAACTGAAGAAACTGGATCGCCACGCTAGAACGGATCACCAAAAGAGTGGCTGGTTTAATCCCCGAACTCTCCAAGATGGAGAAATCGCAAGCATTCGCATGAAGCTTGATACCAAGTTACCATAAGGTAGTTTAACCGACGATGTTGATCGAATTTAAGGAGATGAAGAGAAGAACCAGCAGGCTTCCGGTTGAAGAAGGTGCAGATCACAAGCTCGGAGTGTCCGCTTCTAAGTATAGCCCACAGCCACACTTTTGTTATTGCCTTGAATATCAGGCTGAATATCTCAAACTTCGGGCAAGCCTTCGAGATCTGCCTGCCTGCATGCGCAGACAACGCACTCTTCTTTCTTGCCACAACGCCTACGCAATCTTCATCGCAGCAACGCCTGAACTGAACAACGATCATGCCCGAAGCAGAACCTGTGTCTTTCGACAGTGCACGACTTCACGATCCTCGCGGCCGGCCAGGCTCAACCGGCTGCCGTGGAACACCGTTCTCGCAGTCTGCAGTTTCGAAGTCGAGGTTCCACTTGAGGGGGGTGATGGCTTTTCATCAACACCCAATCACAGCGCAAAATCGCCTAGCTCTTTTTCCCTCAACTTCACGACAACGAATAGGACCTCCAAAAAGCTCTTTCATCTCACCTGACTTCCAACTAACCGGCCATCCACCAAGGATGGGATGATTCCCATCATGATTCTACAGGTCGACGAGCTCGCTATATCTCCTCAACGGTCAGGGACTCCCTGAAATGCATTCGAGACTTGCGGCACGAGCTTCAACGAAGAAACGCACCCTCCAGCAGCGTCCCGGTTGGTCTTACCCCATATCATATCAGGAGAGACCCGAAGCTATTCATGCAGGAGACTCCAGTTCTGGCATCGAGGATTCCAGGTGAGGTCCAATGTAGGGTCTTCCAGCACCCGATATTCCCCAGCCTGCAACACAGGAGCACTCTGGAGCCATGCAGATACTGCCGCAATCGTTGAGAGGAGCTCGAAGGGAATACGATCGGGGGCGCAAGATTATGTAGGTGTTTCACAATCTTCGAGAGGGCCTGCAGCTGCACTGCAGTCTCTCTGCTCTCTCATGCAAGTCATCGTCGTCGAAAGACATATGGTATCAAAACGAGTTCTCAAGGCATGGCCTGGCCGGTCCTCGGCAGCTTTTCCCACTGAGTGCGACAGTTGATGAGGTTTTGCCTGACGCAGCATGGTCTTCAGCCCTAGCCACTCCTATTCTTGCCTCTCTCCAGAAGAAAGTTTCAACTGTCCCGTTGCGGCACGTTGACTGGAGAGAGAGGCTCTTCAGCAATTTCACCATGCGGCTGATGGCGTGGAAACAATCTCGCAGAACATGGAATGATGTTTCTAGGGCGATCGTGAGCGGCGGAAGCGCACTGCTAACAGCGATCAGTCTTCCCAGTCTGTCGACATCGGCGCCTTGATGCTGCAGCTTGAGCTAGGATCAGGGAAAATACAGTGACCATGGTCATAAGTGGGCCGAGGAAGCCAGTGTACTGCATGCAAAATATGCAGCCTTCAGCTTACTACCGCAGTGCTAGGGCACGAAAAACTAATACCCGGACTCGGCTTGCCCAGCAGCATGCAGGCTGGTGCACTGCCTCTCTTGCCCCAAATTTTTGGGTTGGCGCACTGGACAGGCGAGTTACCGGCGCGGACCACGCCTGAGCTACCATTAAGACCACCCCTCTTCGCTGTCTGCCTGCTTTCTTACTTCACCACGGTCACCTTCGACCTTGTTCCAGGCGCAGTCAACTTTCCCATTCTTGGGACCGCCAGAAACAGTCATACAATTCGTTTTATTCTTTCATTATTCTTTTGTGTTTCCCCAATTTGCCTCTTTCGCACTCGCATATCTAAACTCGCCGCCCCCGGATTTCCTGTCGCACTTAGTCTCGAGATACCCTTCCCTTCTCACCACACCACACATACGCGATGCCTCCTCAACTACTGCCTGCCTCGGCGGCAGCCTTCGCCCCAAGAGCAAATACTGTCAATGTCGTTCTGAGTTCAAAGGTGGAGCCATGGTTAACACAGACGCTGAAGCGCATAAATCGCATCAAGCGCCCTCTCAACAGTGTACCGCAACATCAAAGATGTCTGACCGAGACTCTATCATCCTCGACTGCCATCTGGACTCTCACCTCGCTCATGCTACCGAAAGCCCCGGACTCCGAGTTGCGCAAGGATTCGAATCCTCTCATCGAGGCTCTTTTCAACTACCAGATCCTCCATGTCGAAGCATATATTGTCCATGTGGATATGGTTCTAAGGAATGAGGTCGCATTTAAGCTCACGCCCGACTCGATAGAGTCTCTCATCGAGTACCACAAGGATATTCATTGCGTGGATATATCTGCCAATACGTATAGCTGGTCTGAGAAGGAGATGCAGGTCAAGAAGCTCCATGAGGAGTTCATTCAAGCTATCAACAAGTTTGTCTACCGGACGCATGTCACTGCTCTGGAGGGTCTCGAAGAAGATGGCGCTGGAGAACTGTTATGTGGAAAAAGTGACGAGGTCAAGAACAACATCACCGCACTCTTCCTTCCATTATTACCGCCTCCACCACGGATCGTTGACGTTGTGCGCCAACCACCTTTGTTGCCTAGCTCTCCAGCTGGTGCTAACTGGTGGTCTCAATCTACACTTCCTTCATCGGTCCCGGCGCCGGTAGACTCATGGAGAGTGATTCCCTCAAGTCCAAGCACTACCTCCTCGGTTGACTCCAATTCACTATGGGCCAGCATGGGTTTGACAGATATCCAACTACCGTCACCTACGCCCTCATACAGCCAGCCATACTCGACGTCGGCGATGTTCTACAGCTCGCCACAGGTCAGCGCGCCGATTCCATCACTTCCATTACCCAGCATGCTAGCGCAGCAGCCGTGCGGTATAAGTGTGGGATACGGAGGGTTCAATCAGCCATGGGATAGGTACCAAGAGTACGCGACTACGATGTGACAATCAAGGCCCAGTACTCTCACCAACTACTCTACTGCCCATTCCGGGTACTAGCACGGGCACCAACGATCTCACATGGCTTTCCATCCCCACACTTGGACCCGACCAATCTGTTTGAAAAAATAGAGCATCGAGAACTTTAGCGGCATTGATACCTATATTCGAGGGACAACACGGCGTTTTTAGCATCATCAGCGACTGAGCGACATTTTGGGAACACAGAACCTCGACTCTATTCGACTTTCTTTTCTTCATCTCGTACATAATGGATACCAACTTCCCTATGTCATTCTGATATTTTAGCGTAGCGAGTTATTTGTTTTTCTGGGAAGGTTTCATGTCGTTTTTTGAAGATATCAAGACGCCGCTAGCTCGGTTTTCCTTTCACACAGCATATGGCAGGGCCGGGCGGGTATATTTGAGAGCATTTTCTTCGGGCAATCATAAAGAAAGTACCTAAGAAGGGGGAACACGCAGCAATGCAGGACTCGGCGCGTCAGGATACACATGTTTTCTTTTCTATCATTCGATCGTTGGAGATTCCGATTTCGTTTGTCACGCGGTTATGTCCTGTTCACGATCTTGTCATGATGTTTTATACCACGGAATACTTTCTCAGGAGGTCAAGGGAAGGGAATGGCTTGATGTCTTCTTGTTCGATTTTGGCTGAAACTGGGATCTTTTGCGGTTACGAATGGGTCATGATGGGTATTGGGATTACAGGGAATCACACATTTCCGGGCTGGGATGAAGAATCTGCGTGCGGACTTCTTCACTCTTTCAGTAGAGCGCGCTTGCGTGCTGACAACGACGGATTACGATCGATGATAGCAGACGATACAAGACTAGCTTCGCTGAGCGAAGTTGGAGTAATTGTTTGTCGACACTGCCTGATCACACGGCAACTAATCACCACCTTCAACCCACCTCCTTCGAGTTCATCAATTTCGGGTTAGACACCTGCGAGTCGGGACAACACCATGGGATCGAGATATTCGGAGCAAGGGGGATGGAGAACAGGGGATATAGGGCTGGGTTGGAAGGGCTGTAGCTCATTTCACTATATTCTCACACATTGCATGTCTACAAGTCTAATGGTTCTCTGGATCTAGATGATTGACGCGTGTGGTGTGTGAGAGCGCTTGTTTTCACTGCCGCGCAGTGACGGGCTTGAGATGCTGGGTTCGAATTCGGATTGGGTTGTCCTGGTGGCACACCTTTCACGCTTCTAGTATTTAAACAGTAATTGATAAGTCATCAACCCAAGCAAGGTTCTCTCTTGGATGCACATCTCCGTGTTCCTTGCCGTGTAATACGAAAGTTCGTTAATCTTGTGTTCGATATGTGTCTTTGCTCAGCTCGTAAACGCATGTCAGATGTCACATTGGTTTTTTGAACGAAAGGCAGGGTGTGGTGGGGTGAGCGGAGAAATCGGATGGTGCCCCTATTGGAGGTCTTACAGTTTTGGAATCAGCCTGAGTTCCGTGCCCAAGGCTGACTGAGGTCGCCCCTCGTGGTGGGTTTTGCCACCCACATGTTTCTTAGAGACAAAATATTCGCGTCTACTCGCTTAATCTTTCAGCCAGTCAGGGGGGCGAGTGCCACTATTGTGGCGTTCGTGTCGCCACCTGATTTCCCCTGACTCGCCTGAGGAAAGCATCACGGCCTCTCTATGGGTTGCGAGCAACATACTCGAAAACGGTTTCTCCACAAGTCGTGTAAAGAGGGGAGCTGCATGTTTAGGGCACAGCTGTTGTTGATAGTGAAAGCTGGGAGGATGCCGGTTTCTCTCGGGTGTATCGAATTCTCTTAATCAAAGGGATTTGTGGAATGTTACTGGAATGAGAGGGAGTCGTCTCAGATGTACAACATGATTCGGGCCAAAGGTCTCCGGGTGGGTTGGGAAGACTGCTCCTCTTCCAGCTCGTCATCAGGTTTGTTTGAGGGATGTGGGGAGATGATCTCGATGGCCAGCCGAGAAGAGCATGCACTATTGGTACAATGGGGTACTGTGTTATGCATCGAAAAGATAGGCGGTTGCCCCTGGTTGTAGTACTGGGATGATAGGCTGCTGAACCTTGGGACGGAGAGTGCTTCTGGCTTCATCGGCCCTGTTTGATGGCCGTCGGAAAATGATCACTTGACATTCAGCCGGGAAGAGATAGAATTGAGGTACAAGAGAAGGATTCTGCTGTATATCGGAGCACATATGCATTCGCCCCTGAGTTTTGTACTTGGTTTCTTAGACGATAGGGTGTTGGCACCCGCATATGTGCAGCACTGTGGCAGATGTCCAGCTGCACAGCTGCAAAAAGGTGGCCAGATAGTATGACTCTGTACCTGCCGATTCATCTGCTTTTACTGTTTGATACATATCAGGGTGGTGCAGGAGGTGGGGTGGCAAGTCTGGCTGCCATGTGCGTTCCCTCTCTCGAGCTTCTTGCATCGCACTACTTCCGACCTAATGATCTCATGATGCCCGGCGAAAGACAAATATCCTAAGACACAGCGTTGACCTCCTCTCGGCAGCGACACTCAACCCCCTCCTTCGGCATACTCGAGCGACATTTGGTGGTCCAAAGTCCCATAAATCTGCTGCTACTACAACATCTTGAGTGTCGGTTTCGACGTGGAGCAATCAGATCGGTATCGACCTCAGGTTACGATGCCGCCTGGCTGTCTTGGTGTGAGCTAAGACATGCTCGCGGCCCCCATTTGACAATCTACTCTCGCAATGCCCTTCCATTGTTGGTGTGAGTGTGCGATCTACTTTGCTCCAAGTATACCAAGGTGGGCCCAGAAGTTGGCAGCTGAGACATGGAAAACGAAAGGCGTCTTCCATGCCCTGGAGCTTTTGCAGACCAATCCTCATCTTCCATATATCACACTACTCTAATGATGGCCGGGGGCGAGGACGTTCTGGTGATAGCACTGCGCGGGTGCAACTTTCTACACCCCGACATGTATCTTCCAGGTTGCAGGCAACAGCAGCGATTCAAGACCCGCCAACATCATGTCAGACGATGCAAATGGCTTATACCTGGTTTGACATACTCATTCGAGTGAACGAGCAGTCATACATCTTACGTTGACACGTATGAATTTAGTTGCGTTGAGAATCGATGGAGGGGAGAACAGTTTGCGAAAGAGAGAGAAATGAATCGAGGAGAGAGATTTCGAGGGTGGGGGGGGGGGGCTTATGGGCGACCCTCTCTCGACGTGGAAGTCACGCAGAGGCCTACCTACATACTTGAGCGGGTCTACAACTTTTCGTGATCTGGTCTGGTACCTGTCGCTGCCTCAACGGAGAAGGAAGGAGCCTCCAAAACTCCTACCGCCACCCCTCGATCTCTCTTCTCGGTTACCTCTCTGCTTCTTCACGTCGCCAGATCTCTCAACGCACCACACTCAGTTCTCGCGACAACACAATATGACCTAGTTCATGAATCCTTTTGAGTCTCGAGTGACCTCAGCAGAATTCATCGAGGTGTATTTGAGAATACTTCCGTCAAAAACGTACAAGACCTCATGATGGTGACCTTACCTGGGATTCGTGTTGCTCAGGGTGCGCAGCTTGATTCGAGATCACCCGGGTCAATGATGGCACAAGACTTGAGTTGAAGTGACGAGACGTGACCGCCGCACCGAGAGGGAGGGAGCATCCACCTCTAGCGCCAGTATAAGCTCCTCCCCCTTCAAAATCTTCCCTCACGATCACTTCTCTTCTTCACTTCCCCAGATCTCTCGTGTATTCAACTCGAATGTTCGCGACAACACAAGTTGATATCATTCATGATGATGATGTACTCGAGTAACATCTTCAAATCATTCATATGTTTCGGTACATTTGAAGTGCCACTTTTCTACTATTTTCGAGGGGAGTGATGTTCACAAGCATAACCTACCAAAACTGTCTTCTCTCTCGGCACACACTTCCCATTCACTCCACAACCACCATGATAAGGTTCTACAGAATGCATTTAGTACAAACAACGGCACAACGAGTATCTTTCCACGATCAACAAACAATGCGTACGTTTCTCGTCCTTGACCAGCTCAATTTTCCTCGACGTCTCGGTCTCGTGTTCGATGCATCGACTTGTAGGTGTCTGCGACAGGCTTGGTTCGGGGTGTCATCGAGCTTTCGTTTGTCGCGTGGATGACGATCCATTGCTTGGATAGGCGGGCAGTCCTCGAAGGCGGCAAGCCTTTGATACCATAGCCTACACTTGCGATCCGCACTATCGTCAGGCATGATATTAGCATCACGTTTCGAAACAGACACTTTCCAATAGCTGTCTTTTCTGTTGGACTCACCACTGAATATCAACGCTTGTGAACGTGTCTGAAGACCGAGAACAATTGAAGCAAGGTTCCAGAGATGGCTGTTGGTTTCACTAGTCCATGATGTCAGCATAATGGTGATGTATAGCTACCGGACTTTAGTATTCTGAGGTGAATATGGTAATCGACTCACACTACGATTTATATGGTAGGCTAGTGCATGAGTCATAAACTTCATGCCTAGTTGGAGGGGTCGATGCACTTTCATGGTGCACACACTATAGATAAGCAGTGGTACTGCCAACAGGCATTAGGAAAATCTAAGCACTTTTGAAACCTATTACTAAGAATGACTCCTTCCAATTGAACGCCATGCTCATATTCAGTTTCTGCCCAGTAGATACTGAAAGTTTCTAAGGACCATCGTCGCTGAGAATCTTTCCTCTTAAATCGTCTTGAATGGCATATTCTCTGTTTAAGACTTTATGATGTCCATGTCTGTTCGCAAAATGGCCCCCGATCACAGTGTGAAACATCTGAAGCATAGGATAAGCGAGCATCATTGGCAGTCGGTCAGTCAGAGAGTCAATCAGCACTCACTTCCCATGAAGTCACGAGTTCCAGTGGTATGGGAACGAGAGCCCCAAGAGCATCTTCCAGAGTGACTGGTGCTTGTTTCCAGCACGTATCCAGCCCCTTCGGGATTGCCATTTGCTCGGAAACTAAGGTGTGTGAGGATGATAACATACTGCACATTCCAAAAACGACGGTCCGAACTCGAGTGCTGATCTCATGAGTATTATTCTAGCTGAATATGGATGCCTACCATCACTTACAAGGTCGCCAAGCCATTTTTGACGTTCTCCAACAGCAGTAATGTACTTTCTGCTTGAGCATCAAGCCTGCGGGTGATGGTTCCCAGTTGATTGTTGGTTTCTTTTTGAAGTTCAATCGTATCTTGGAGCAAACAATGCACAGCCTGAATCCGTTGCTCTTGCTTGGAATTATCCAGTCGGCTTGATGTCCTACATCGACACGCAACAATTAGTCACAACTGAAGATGGTGGTATGGAGTAGTCGGACTCTCTGCCATACCTAACAGCGACAAGAGTGGGCATGATAATGGATTCACTACTCATTTGCAACTTCTTTCTCAGCGCTTCGATATCTTCCCTCTCTTTCATCCAAAATAGCTTCTTGGAGGTGTCTTTAACCCAATGCTTGGGCCCAGATGAGTCGAGTGACAATCCGTACTTTCGCTCGATGCTGTCTTTGAATCTCAATAGAGTTTCCCGACAATCCTGTACAGCCGCCTTGGTGGCGGCTCCGGGACGATCAAGCTCGGGACTTGATTCGTAATCCTGCCAGAGGGCCACAACCTATGTGGGTCAGATAGAGCATGATTTGCTGAGTGTTCGGTTGTCATGCCCAAAAGCTGGAGCTGAATTGCCTCATGCCCCTCGGGCAGAGGACTGTCGTTCGCGGGGACTATCAACAGGCATTGAAAGAAGCAACATCATATACCTGCAGAAGAGCCTGGTCAAAGTTCCTCAGCTCTTTCACTAATCCTTTATATTGCTGAGGCGAGCCCCGACTCTCGTTCAAGGCTTTCGCCAACGTAAAGGCGAGTTGAGACCGAAAGCGGACTCGCGCATGTATCTCGGTTAAAATTGAACTTTGTTTCTCCCTCCAGCTTTCAAGGTCGAGGAAATTTGACCATCATGCTTCAACTCGATTCGAAATGCCAAATCAATACCCCGCCAAGTTTGCCATGCCAAATTCCATCATTCATATCGCGCTTCTTAAGGCCAGAATAAGATTCAGTTGGAGAATTAATGACCAATGCGGACTGCACGCTCAAGCCCTCATCACGAAGCGGTGTCCACAACGACCCCAAAGGAGACCCCAAGCCCTTTTATGCTTCCGCACCTGATAGCGACCAGACAGGACACCGCAAAGCGACAGCGGTAACCCTCGCACTTTATACCTTCTTCTCTTCACGCGAGGTACCAACGACACCCTTTCTGCCTCGGCAATCTGACAGACAGTGTCTTATCAGACCTTCGAACGTGTGGGGTAATCCCCTGTAGAGACATCGGTTGCGGACCGAAGAGGAATGCCCTGGACAGATCCCAGTGGCTCGTGACTCGTTCACTGAATCCAGACAAATCCAGACAGATATCGCCGATATCGATCTGCACCCTTGGAGATGAGAGATCACAAGCCGCCCTTGTCCATCAACCTGCAACCAGGTCTGCTGCTACCGGGCATAGCCCCTCAAAGGGAAAGATACTACTTGCACTTTCAAGGTTGAGAGCTAAGGCCCAGACTTTTCTGCCGTTAAACCGTGGAAATGCTTGCAGGGACGGATCGTTCCTACCTGATGAAGTATAAGAGATTGGCAAGCGCTGTTCTTGTTGATGTCGGTCGCGTCAAACTGCTCAGGAGGCTGAGTTCAGCCGCTTGCTTATGGGGTATTCGAGTAATTAATACTTAATGTCAAGTTGACCTTTTGAATTCATTTGTATTCAATTGACTTTCTCCGACAGCCGTTGGACCGCCCGAGATGTTTTTGTTCCTGCGTCTCTTGGCGCTCCTGACGTTTCTGACGGGCGCTCTGGCATTGGTTAATCGTCCCAACTTCGCGAACATCATATCGAATGCTCAAAGTCTTGGAGCCTCAACGATTGGGAAGCGCGACTCTGTACCTGCGGGATATGTTGCAGCTCCATATTATCCAACTCCGAAAGGGGGATGGGTCTCAAATTGGACGGCTGCCTATGCGAAGGCGAAGATTGTGGTCGCGAATATGTGAGTCTTAGATCGTACTGTTGTGTATGAGGTCATGTGTTACAATGGTCAATTGACCCTGGAGCATCCTTCCTTGCCAATGGACGAAGTTCGGATCTTTGGTGTCAAGCCTTTCAAGAATTATCGCTAATTCGGGCCCAGGACACTGGCCGAGAAGGTCAATCTGACAACTGGAACAGGAGAATTGATGGGTCCTTGCGTGGGCCAAACCGGTTCAGCTCCCCGATTCGGCATCCCTAATCTTTGTCTCCAGGACTCAGCACTCGGTATTGCATCTACCGACAATGTAACCGCTTTCCCAGCCGGAGTTACAGTTGGAGCAACTTGGAACAAAGCTCTAACCTATGCAAGAGGTTATGCGTTGGGTGAAGAAGCACGAGGCAAGGGCGTCAACATCCAGCTCGGTCCGACTGTTGGCCCCATTGGTCGAAAACCAAGAGGAGGACGAGGATGGGAAGGTTTTGGAACGGATCCAGTGCTTCAAGCTATTGGCGCTGCCGAGTCCATTAAGGGAATGCAGGCCACTGGTGTGATCGCTACGGTCAAGCATTTTATCGGTAATGAGCAAGAAGCTTACCGCATGGATATTATCCCGCATGGTCTCATGAGGGCTCTCAGCGCAAACATCGATGATCGGACGCTCCATGAGCTCTATGCTTGGCCATTCGCGGAGGCCATCAAATCTGGTGTTGGGGCGATTATGACCAGTTACAACGAGGTCAATGGAAGTGCTTCGTCTCAGAATAGCATAATGATCAATGGACTTTTGAAAGATGAGATGGGGTTTCAGGGACTTGTGAGTCAAGACTCGAATTTGAAGGACGCAACTGACAAATTCAGGTTATGAGTGATTGGCTTTCCCAAATCGGCGGAGTGAGTAGTGCACTTTCAGGTCTGGACATGGCCATGCCAGGTGATGGGGACATTCCGTTTCTGGGACTCGCTTACTGGGCGTACGAATTGTCAACAAGTATTTTGAACGGAACCGTGCCTCTTGATCGTCTCAACGATATGGTAACTCGTATCGTGGCTACCTGGTATCAAATGGGTCAAGACCAAGATTATCCACTGCCAAACTTCTCGGCAAACACAGCTGATCCCACGGGTCCTTGCTATCCAGCTGCTCTGCTTTCTCCGACCTGCGTCACCAACCAGTATGTCAATGTCCAAGCCGATCATGCTACGGTTGCACGGAACGTCTCCCGGGAAGCTATCACCATGTTGAAGAATGACAACAAGACATTGCCACTTTCGACAACAGGATCCTTTAAAGTCTTTGGGACTGATGCGGAAGCCAATCCGAATGGTATCAACTCTTGCAACCAGCGTTCGTGTGACGAGGGTGTACTTGGCATGGGATGGGGCAGCGGTAGGATTCAAAGTTCTTAAAAATTCGGGACATTCACTGACAGTCACAGGTACTGCAAATTATCCGTACCTCGATGCTCCCATTGATGCCATCAAACGACGGGCAGCGAACGTTACTTACTATGCCACTGATTCCTTCCCTTCAAGCGCTACTGTGGCGAATGGAGACATCGCCATTGTCTTCATCAACAGTGACTCTGGAGAGAATCAATACACGGTCGAAGGCAACGACGGCGACCGATCATCTAGTGGCCTGTATGCCTGGCACGGTGGAGATGCTCTTGTCGAAGCAGCAGCAGCCAAGTACTCGACCGTGGTTGTGGTAGTCCACACAGTTGGTCCCATCCTCGTCGAGAACTGGATCAACCTCCCCTCCGTCAAAGCAGTCCTCTTCGCCTACCTCCCAGGTCAAGAAGCCGGCAACTCACTGACCGACATTCTCTTCGGTGACTACTCACCCAGCGGCCACCTCCCCTGGTCCATCCCAGTCGCGGAATCCAACTACCCCTCCTCCCTCTCCCTCGTCGGTTTCGAATTCTTCCAAGTCCAAGATACCTTCACCGAAGGTCTCTACATCGACTACCGCTACCTCAACAAGAACAACATTTCACCGCGCTACCCCTTCGGCCACGGCCTCTCCTACACAACCTTCTCCCTTACATCCGCAACCATCACCGCAGTAACCCCCCTCTCTTCCCTCCCTCCTACCCGCTCACCAAAACCCACGTCCTCAATTCCTGTGTACAGCAATGCCATTCCAGCCGCCGCAGAAGTCGCTTGGCCTACTGGTTTCAACAAGATATGGAGATACTTGTATCCCTACCTCGATGATCCATCTTCGGTTACAGCATCAGGAATATACGCCTACCCAGCCGGCTACACCAACGTCTCTCAACCAGATCCTCCGGCGGGTGGTTCTCAAGGCGGGAACCCCGCATTATGGGACACGATGTTCACCTTCTCCGTGAAAGTAACAAACACTGGTTCGGTGGCTGGAAAACAGGTCGTTATGTTGTTTGTTCAATATCCGTCTGATTCGGCGTGGGATACTCCCATAATCCAATTGCGAGCGTTCGAGAAGACGGTCGAGTTGGCAAAGGGGGCGAGTGAGACGGTGAGTTTGAGTGTGACGAGGAAGGATCTGTCTATTTGGGATGTGGTGAGGCAGAATTGGGTCATCCCTGTGTCTAGCACGCAGCCGTTCTTGTTTTGGATTGGAAGTAGTTCAGGGAACTTGACATTGGCGTGTGAGAGTTTGAGTGGGAAGTGTACGGATGGGAGGACGAGTCCGGTGGTCTGAGGGGAGGTGGGAGTTCGGCAATGATCAATATGTTGTGGTGATGGATAGTAAAGGAAGAGTAATCTCACATATACGAGTAATGATAACTCATGAAGCAAAATAATGGATAACGTCATTATTGATGATCGAGACTTTTTCCCTGACATAAACTATGATAGCAAAAGCAGTGAGTGCTAGCATGCGAGGAGCATTCAAACGATCACAATCTCTTCACACGTTATGGCTCGGGATTGAAACTTATTTCAAAGAATCAAAGGTCATTCCATAAACGCATAAGAATTATATCCGCCCTGCCGAGCCGCCTCCGAAACCGATAGACAAGTGGTGCCAAAGTTGAGGTCCGTATATATTTAAATAACAATTTTATCCGTCAACCAAGTACCAGAAATGAATACTTAGCCATCTTTGTGCTAGGGCGTTGAGTCTTGTCTTACGAGAAAACCACGAAGAGAAAAGGTATAATTGAAAACCTGTATCTTTTTGCCGTTTTTTATGACCTTTCCTTTTCTTTTGGACGTTCTGCTATATGAATGAAGGCGACTGTCTTCCTGCCTGCTTGCTTTTCGGAAGCCATTTTTACTTCAAATTTAAGCGTTGATATCGCTTCTGGTGGCTTCACAAGAGTAAGATCGAAGGAAATAAGCGAGTATAGTAATGAGGCAGATATTTGGGCACTTGCTAAATACGTTGAATCCCATATCCAAAATACCAAAGAGAGCAAGAAAGAACAGTCAGATCATGAGTACATTGTCCATAATACATAATATCGTAAATCGTCTCATGAGATCCTCGCTATGCTAAAAAGGTGTAACCACCGCCCAAATATACAACGCCCTTTATTCACCACCTATCTTACCCTCAACTCCTAACCCAATACCCTTAGACCTCCCTTTGAGAATTGCTTCCAATGCTCTACCCACCGCATTTAGATCCCCCAATAAAGTTACATGTCCCCGATCGCTCGATATCCGTCCTCCATATACAGCTTTATATCCCTCTGGCAGCATCGCTTCTTTGGCTAGACAAACTCCGTCTCCGCTGGCAAATGCTAGATTGTCGTATGAATCTGAACAGGGTATGCCTTCTCGACCGTCGACTTTGGCGCCGTAGACTGTGGGGATGGATTTCCCATAGATCAACGAGAGGGGTGGATAGCGGTTTGTTTCTGATAGCTCTGGTTTGAAGTGTAGTTCTTGCTTGAACTTTTTGGTCTCTCTTAGAGTGCGCTCGAGGTATGTGATGGCTTTTGGTCGAGGAATAGTGACAGCTGTCGACACGGACTGGTTTGTGCTTTGGCCTTTGCTGACGAGATTCGTGTTGTTACCCATTTGAGGTGCTAATGTTCGATCCGTACCTCCGTCAACGTTGCGGATAGCATCTGTTGCTCGGGTTGTCATTGTTGGGGATGATCCTTCTTGTGACCTGTTCGTACTCTCGTTGAAGCTTGAAGATATTGGTGAGGATTGGCCGGACATGGACTTCTTTCCTGGGATGGGAAGACTCAATAAGCTTGAGGGCATATTGAGGAGGCTTCCTAGACCTCCAGTAGGTTGATTTCGCGGAGGTAGTGGTGGATCAGTACAAGGAGACCAACGGTACTTGATCCAGTTCTCCAAGTCAAAGAAGTCGACTGGGTAATGTTTCTTCGTGTCATTGATGTCGATGAAACAGCGGCCATCTTCGGGAAGCAGCACGAAGCTGGTCCGTAACGTAAAGTTGACTTGTGCTGTCAGCACTCGTTGACTCAGCAAGACCGCATCACCGTTCCTGATAGGCCCCAAGATGTTCACACAAGCCTGTGGAACACCTGCGTATACCACACCAGAAAACAGTTCAGGCTTGTGATTGACCACATGTCGAGTGATGAGACCGCCCAAACTATGTGCAATAACCACAGCACCCCGAGGACCCTCATAACCTGGCTGATTCGAGGGCAGCTTCTCAAGAAATTGAGTAAGCTTTCGACTCAGGAGATGCGGGCTTAAGCGCCAGTCATAACCATAGTCCCAAACACGAAGCTTGCCGTTCCGAGCATTCTCACATTCGGAAAGGCGTTTGAAGAGACGTTTGCTGATGTCGACTGGCCCTATGTTTTGCAACATGCCAGAGGCATATATAGTCTCCGGCATGCGCTCTTCATCTTCCGGTTCAAGCCCAACTTCCAAATCCACTTTTCGAATATTTAGTCCAACCTTCACAGGCACCCAGACCTGACGATTTGTCTGCGTAGAGCGAAGGACAGATCCTCTGTACCCGCCCATGATAACAATATCCCCAGTCAAAGACTCCATAGCACGATCCAGGAAGCTCGAATTCGGTCCGTCTGTTACTGGTCGAGCAGTTTCTGCTGCTGCCTCTGGTCTCGATATGGCAGCGCCTATCATACCCGGGGTTACTGTTGGACTTGCTATGGCTGGTTTCTTTTTCGTAACTACTGCTGGCAAAAGACCTGGTGCTGGATCAGTATATGATCTCCATCTTGCTGTCTTGCTCGAAACATTTGCTGAAGTCAAAAAATTCATGCTGAAACTGAAGCTGGGCACGCGAGGTAGGTTGGGCATACTGGGCATCTGGGGCATCCGGAAACTAGACCTGTCCTGTAAAGAGTCTCTGATTGCTTTGACACGTGAGTTTACTTGCTCGTGGTGATTTTCGAATCGTGTATCGTCACCAAGGGAAGAGGCCCTTGAGAGCGAGTGGTATAGTAGAGAATCATCCGACGTTGATCTACGAAGATTCTTAGGTCGTTGTGCTCCTGTCCCCTGGCGAGTCAGAACTTCAGGCCGTGTCGCAACAATAGGTGCAAATGTTCGAGACCGAGGTGATGATCCTCCTTGTGGAGAGCTTCCATTTGAGGAACTTGCTGATTGAGCTCCAGAACCTCTTCCCATGCCTTGGGACGACATCGATTTTGGCTTGTGGCTGGTACTAGAATTGCCAAATAGACTCCCAACTTGTGTCATAGATGGTAAACCCTTTGGCAAGAATTTTTTGAGCGCATCCGCCCCGCCGGAAAGAGAGCGGGTTCTGACATTGTTGAAAACGCCCGTGAGCGATGACTGAGCCCCATCTGGACGTTGCACAGCCAAAGTTTTGGGACCCGCGTGCCATGGCGTTATTGGAATGGTAGAATCTTCCACCTTTCGTGGGTCTTCCAGCTTTGGTGAGGGCAGCGGTCCCAATGACAAGCCCTCAACGTGCCTCAATGGCTTTGGCGTATCCTCCCTCTTTATTATCTCTGCAGATGTCCCAATCGGCTTCGGTGTATCTTCCCTCTGAATTGGATCTGCCAATGTCCCAAAAGCTGTAGTACTCTCCGTCGGTAGCCTCTCGTATAAATCGTTATCGTCTGCCGCTGGTGGTGTCTCCTCTTCGCTATCAAAGAGCCCTCCTCCATCCAACTCCTCCATAGCGGCCGCCTTTTCTATCGCAGGTGTCATCGGAGACTTCAGCCGTGTTGCCATCCGGCTCATTGAGGGCTCCACGAGCGATTGAGCATCCTCATCTGATATAGTCGATACGGCCATTGCTTCTGTGTCCTCGTCGTAGTCATCGAGTACTTCGTCAAGGTTTGTTGTTGCGTAGCTGAAGGGCCGCGGATGGCTAGGAGAAATGCTGACATTTTGACTGCTTGAGTTGACCCTCGCGGGAATTGCAGCCCCGCTGACTGGTACGGCTTCGTGGATGTCGGCCATAGCTACTATCCGGACCGAAGCTGAGGAGTTTCCAGAAAATATACGGTACGCTGTACGTATACGAAAGGTGTGGGTAGGCAGTGCTGCTGTGTTGAACCGGCTCCTTCGGCGCGGAGACTGGACATAAGAAGTTTAGCTTCTGCGCAACAGATTTTACATGATTGCTTGCTTTTCAAGGCCTCCCGCGGCGTATGGTCATCGATTGATCATGTCATGAACGTGTGCTGTGCACAATGAAAGAGGAGAAACACTTCGATGATAAACCATGATTTGTTGATGTTGCGCCCTCCTACGAAGTAAACTCGACCCCCTGCCCCTCAATGAAGCGAGGCTGTTGACGTCAGTCGGAGTCCTTGGTTTGAGACAACTCTCATCGAATGATCCTGTTCGAGATGGTCATCGATTGACATCAAGAACATTTCATAATGTCCAAGACAGCAAGGGCACTTGGAAGGTCTCACTCACAAGGCTGAGATGTTAAACATCGTGCCAGCCCGACTCGGCATTTGCAGGCGTTCGTTCATTTGGACCCTGATTTGCATGTGCCGAGACATCGGCAGGCACAAGAGTGGGAGCTGCACTCAGTTTACGGAGAACCACAGAGTAGAGGGCAATTGCAAATTGCATAGTTGCAACGTGCGGAAGTTGGAGATGGAAACAGCCTACTGTAGATGCCAGCCAGCATCTGACTGCTTCTCGTGTTGTACTATTCATGTTGGTTTACAACGCGATGTCTGTCCTCCACGAATCTTCGGGAGCATTCTCTCAGGCAATTCCTGCAAGTATTTGGGACCATCAAAAACGATATCACGTGTTACGTTCATCCCATCTCAGCGCTTCTCGGAGAGACCGGTTGATCGACTCCAAGGAGTCCAAACAAGCGCTGGCTGCTTCAAGTTTGGAAGCTTCATGCTGGATTTCGAACCTCTTTGGAAGGTTCGAATCATATCAGGAAGCATATTATCCAGCATAGCTACCACTCAAATTTAGATTGTTTCAATGTTTAGATGAACTGCTGGGTACCCATGAAGATCGTCAGTCACACCAAAGCAATTTCCTTTCCATGCGCCCAAGTCAGCAACCCCAGACTAAGCAATATATTTCGTTTTCCCTGGCGATCCAAGCGAGATCACCCTCGTTCAGAGTCAGTCGATTTGAAACAAGGAGAATGTCAGTCGGGAGCATGTCACTCATGAGAATCAAAATTGGCCAAACAAGAATTGAATATTTTCAGAAATTGAATTTCGGAGGACTGTTTTAATGCTAAGCTATCCCGAGTGGAACATCGACCCCATTGTGCGTTCGCGACTCCCAAGCCCAGAAATGCTACAGCCCAGCCATACCCAGAATTAAGAAATTACATTGTATGTAAGCTTCAGACCACTCAAAATATTCGTGGTTCCAAAAGATCGTGTTGTATAGATGCAAACCCCCATTTTTCGTAAAAGCCATAGCCTGAAAGACTCGAAGACCGGTTGAGTCAGGCTTCAAATGCGAAGATTGATGACTTATGCGAAGAGGAAAGCGGCGAGACCGGCGAAAGCGGCGACGATCATGGAGCCCTGGACGCTGGAAGCGGCGCCAGTGAATTGGGTTGGAGTGGCGGTGGCAGCTGGGGCAGTGACGTTGTGGGCGTATGAGATGGTGCCAGTGGATGATGGAGCAGCCTTGGAGGAGGTGGGGGTGACGGTGATGGTGCTATAGATGACGGTTGGCACGCTGACAGATTGTTAGTGCTTGTTCGATGTCCCAAGAGTTTGACTTACCAGGTGGAGATCGTCAAGGTGGAGAGAAGAGGAGCGCTGCTCGAGGCAACACCGGCGGCAGAGCTGGTGGCAACAACTGGGGCGGAGGATACAGGAGCAGTGTACGAGTAGACTGGAGCGCTGATCGAGGAGTTGCTATAGACAATGGGGGCAGAGGATGAAGCGGTGATGACTGGGTAGGTAGTGGTAGACACAACTGTGGAGCGGGCTGGGCAGTTGGTGACGGTGGCAGCGCAAGAGGTGATGGTGATCTCCTCGGTGGTGTAGATGGTGGACTCTCCAGCGTAGGCAACGGAGGCCATGAAGGCAGCGGCGATGATTGAGAATTGCATTTTGGTATTGGTATTTGGGGGGTGGATTTGAAAGGGTGGGATTCGTTAGGTTGCTGAAGAGCTGTGGATAGTTGGTTCTGTAAAGAATGGACGACCGAAGTCAAAGGGTATCAAAGTAATGATGAGAGCGGAAGATTGGCTGTTTGGCTGAAGAGAGAAAGAAGAACTTGAGATGGGAGAGAAAGCACATATATTCCTCTGGGAAATTAAAGATTGTCGCACAGGGAAGAACCTGCCCTGTCTCCCAATTTAGCCACTAAGCTTCCGGTTTCCACCACAGACGTCGCTCATTTCGATCCTCTCTGCATCCATGGGTCGCACGGCGGCAAGCCTGCAAACAAAACATCGAAAAGGAGTCGCCATCCCGGTCGCTGACTCTGTTGGCGAGAGATGCGAGTTCCACGAATCACCAACCACGCCAATGACAGCATGTGCAAACCACGCAGACTTCTCGAAGCGGTGTAGAGCCTGGACGCCCTGGGAAGTGGTGGTGTTCCTGGTGCCAACAGCCTCTCGGTCTTCATCTCGGGCGCACGCGAAGCTCATGGGGGGCCCTTGGTGGCGGGAGCTATGCCTGTCAGACTAACGCAGGAACAGCAAGTCAATCCACGTCGAATTTGGTAGCACACCAATTAAACATCGCGGCCCCACGTTCCCCTGAGTGCAAACATCCAGGTTAGAGATCACAACATCTGGGAAGGCGGAGAACTTGAGAAGACACAACGTTGCCCGTTGTGTTCACAGCAATTTCGTTTTGATGAGCGCCAAAATCCATCCTCATGCTGGTCATGTGGAACAACCGCCTGTCAGTTGCCGTGACCGTCAACGATGATGGAATGAGGTTGTTGATGTTGGGCTGACAAGTCGCGCAATCCAGACCGAACTCTTTCTTATCTTAGGGCTCAAGACACGCGGCAGCACCAGCACCAGCACCAGCAAAAATTTCCGAGTCCATTGAGAGATGGTGCCATCTCGATGCCCAGATTCGTCCAAGACTTCAGTCCGGCATTTCTTCATCGCCCGCGATGACCCGTTTCCACGGAGGGTGTATTTCGGTACCGGCCAGAAATGTCTTTGAACCTCCTATTTTTGTCCAGAAGGTTGAAATGATGTGATGCGAGTGTCTCACTGCAATTCTTGTACTAGATTGAAACTCTGAAGATTTGCGCCTGTGGGTTCAAATCGAAGCGTTTTGGGAGAAGCGCCTCGCGCAGTGACCTTTCAGTGCTCAGTCCGAGCCATGGGGAAATTGGGACCCAGATGGCGGCTGATGCAAATTGGAGTACTGTATATTATTCATCCAACCGATATTGCTTCTTTGATTCCGGAATTGGAGGAAGTCCTTCAGGAGTGTGTGGATGTTGGAACAGGAAGGTACAAACTCCTCACTTGTCGCTGACCGGCTTGATATTAAATTCATATCGGATCGGGATACTCGCCCGGATTGTCGACTTCCTTCCTGCTGGACGATCTGTTCAATTTATGAACCAAATTGCTCCAACAGGTCCAATGCTTCAGCTTTTTAAAAGAAATTCGGTTGCCGAGTTCCATTTTGGGTCGAGGCAAATCTCAACTTCTTCTGTCTTTTCTTTTTACTCTTACCTCATTACCTCGTCACATTGTGGACGGCACACAGTTTGAAGATTCTTGGTCGTTGTTAATTCAGTCCATTCACGAACTATCATTTTTTGTTTCGTGGTATTCTGGTTATGAAATATTTTCTTTATTTTCTCTCTTCTTGTACATGACTTGCGTTGACTCTTGTCTTTCCTGGCCAGGTTCTGATGCTCAGTGATGAGGTCAATAATTGTCAGTGACCAATTTCGCGAGGATGGAGAACTGAGATCAATGTGAACTTCGATAAATGGCGAATAGAGTCTACCTGAGGATCCGTTTGGCAATGCGTCAATCATCACCCAATTCCTTGCGTACATACACGTACCAACAGACTTGTTCGTGTTTTCGCGCCTTCGCCATCTTTAGCTTCCGTCTCAGCTTGATCTTGTCTAATGGATGTCAACCTACTGAGAGCTTGGGTATTGCCATGAGTTGGCCCCGAATCAATCCTTCCCCTTTGCGTCTCAGCTCGCTTGGGGTACGTGGTCGCACTTTTGTCAGGTCTGATCCCTTCTACCACCTGAATTGTTGCCTTTATCACTTCACCACCACCCGCAACATCAGTATTTGTCTACTCCCTCCCCTTCTCTTTCACCCTTACCTTTTTTTTTTTTTTTTTGGTTGATAATCTATAGATTGATGTGTTGAGTTCAATCCTTCCACACTGTTGTAAACCCCAAAGCAACTGCCAGGACTTAGCATTTCTGCAGCCGAAAACAACAGTTGAGCCACAAAGTTGTCGAGTAAAAGCGAGCGCCTCGTGATTGTAACCTTCCCTATCACCAGTATCTCGTCCAAAGCTGTTCGACCTTCATCCGGGGGAAAAAAAATTGGTGCCGTCCAATATACACATCATGCGTTTACTGCGAGAAATCGAAGAGGATAATCGAAGGTCAAAGGCAGAGAAGAGAAAGCTGGAGGCGCACTTGGCAGGCGAAGATACATTGTCCCTGAATCAGAAGATGGTTCGTACAAAGAAATGTAAGGTCTCAATCTTTTTGCAACATGTCCAAAGCTAACTCTTCTTGCAGCGTGGCATTCGAAGCCAGCACGCCAGGTTCAGCCGCAGTGAGAGCAACGGCTCCTAACACTTCTCAAGCGGAACTGCGACAATCCTACCCTCCAGCAACCGCCGAACATGATCGCCAGCACGATCAGCAACTCCAATAGCGTCAATACGCCAAATCTAGCCTTGAGTGTAGAACCCAATACTGCTCCTCATGACAACAATGAAGTCGAGAACGTAATTGTCGTTCGATCATCTATGTATTACGGCCGACATCTATATATGTTATGATCTGCAGACTCAGAATTCGAGGATCCGAGTGATGAATAGAGTGACGAAGAGAGTGACGAAGAGAGTGACGAAGAGAGTGACGAAGAGAGTGACGAAGAGAGTGGTGAACAGAGTGGTGAAGAGAGTAAAGGCTCAGCAGGATCATCTGCCGACACGGGGGCTGCTTTTCTCAACCAGCTGCTATTGCTTGACGATGACGACGAAGCATCTTCGTATCATTGATCAGATGACGATTCTGGCCTTAGGGAAGTTTCTCCAACCTCCAAGAAGGGCAGACGAGGTTGCTGTGTGAAGGGGAAGGCGGATACATCGCGGATTGCTGCCCAGAGTGAGTAGGAGATGGTAGAGACTTAAGGCAGACCCCAAAAACATGATAAGTTGGTTCAACATCATTGTAAAGGCGTAGTTACTAATCAAATTAGTAGCAGCGAAGGGCAAGGAAGTCAAGGAGTCGTCTGCGAGCAACAATGCTCGAAACACCAACCCCAAAAAGATACTGGCACCCGGAGGCTGATACTACAATTTTGATACAAGGAGTGGTTTGCAGAGCCATTGGTGATAGACTTACTGATCTTGACGAGGCCGAGCAGATAGCCGTGGTGGAGGAGTTAAGAAATTGGCGGGCGACTTTAGGGAGCTCGGTGAGGCGAAAGACGTGGGGACAGGAGTCTGGTCCCATTCGAGTATGGCTTGGATCTCATCGAGGATTCGACGTGGTGGGATACCTAATCCCTCTGCTCGAAGCTCATGCAGCTGCGGAATTCCGTCCAAACACGGAGTACAATAAGGAAAAGTCGCAGGCATTGGCAAGGTTATCTCAGGTGGTATCTTGAAGGCTGCAGGTAAAATATCAACTCCATCTTCAAAAAAAAAAAAAAAAAGGCCAGGAAAATCATGTCGTGCAAGCGCAGGACATATTCGTGCATGGACCTGGGTTCCCTGGAAGTCTGGCAAAGAGATCGCGAGAGCTTGTGGCGTTCTAGATATTCTTGCGCCGCTCATCGCTGACTTGGTGGATGCGGACCTAGAGAGCCAGGGTCTACAGGACGGAGTTCGAATGCAAGGCATGGCGCCCCAATCGCCGGAAGATGCTTCGGCTGCGATGCTAGCTTATGTTTAACCAAATATCAATGCTCTACCAAGTTGGCATGACTTGTTACACCGCTGCCAACCCCAACGTGCCGCCACGGTTGAAACCCCTATGCACAGGACCGGACCAGAAACTGCAAGCGCCGGTGGACGTTGGCAAAATCGTCGTGATGTCTTGTATTTACTGGAGCTGAATTCCGAGCACAAATCAAGGGCCTGCGAATGAACGCGGAACTAGACGGGACAAAATATTGAAGGATGGGCTCCGATCCGCCCAATCTTTCACGGCCAACTTTGCCATTGAGTTGTCGTTCGAGCCCGTTATTGTTGAATTCAATGGCGTAGCATCCACTTATCCAGCGAAGTGGACCTTGGACGAAGTGAGGGGTACGAATCAGTTCGAGGTTGTCAGGCGGAAATCATCGAGGGAGTGCAATCAAAACTACTAGGAAAGTCATGCGTGCTGTTAGTCAAGGACTCGACAGCTAGACGAGCGACGTCAGGAGTATTATGGAATTCAGCAGGGCCTTTAATGATATCACCATACACTTCGCATCAGCTGTGGTCTCAGACTGGAAGTTCTCCCCTGCATGGGCACCGCTGCAAAATGATATCAGGTACAACATTGTGAGCTTGGAGGACAACAGGAATGTACGGTTGAGTCATTGGGCCCTGATAGGCTCGCTACCAGAGCTGATGTGAACACCACTGTTCGTAACGCAGCGCCTAGCTTTGCGGATGTTCCAGGAAAAGCCCAGATTTGTCCTGTTACATTTCCTAACCATACTCAAAAATGAACATCTAGACCCATCGTGAATTCTCCAGGAGAGATCGCATAGTACAACCCTGGCATGCGGACAACTTGGTGTAGACAATCCCAAGAAACAAATACCTTCGGCAGAGTTTCCTTCTGATTCCTTCATGAGTGCAATGTGGCAGATTAGAATAACCTGGGAAATGCTTAAGGCACATTTGTGAGAGACGATCCCATTAATATCGGTCGAGTATAGGATATTCGTTGGTGGCATCGACGGCTGGATGAGACTGATATCGACTCGATTTACTTCTTCTCGACCCAGTTCCCAGGAACCGGGCTGTGGATGTAGATTTCGACCTGTCGAGTATGGGAGTCCTCGTGGGGTTGTAAGCGAGCCCCCCTAAGCTAAGCGAACACAACCAAACCTCTTGCAAACACTTCTCCTACCAAGTCCCATTATCTTGGTGGCATATATATCAGCTATAATCATGATAAAACCAACTTAAGTTTAAAACATTTTTGTTGTCTTCGAACGTGTTCTTGATGTGGGAACCTATTGCTCGCTTAGCAATATACGATGCAACTTTCCCACACACAAAAAAGATATCATTCTGATGACCTAAAGACGCATGAGGACTAAAAGAAATCGTATAGAAAGTATTCAGGATAGACCTTCTACATTAAAATATATTGTGACGACCTGAACAGGATAAGTCGACAAAAAAGATGTGTGCCGCCACCCAGAATTGAACTAGGCTATATACACGTTAGATGCTGTTCACAGAATGGGAACGTGAGACTGCTTACGATCTTCGCATTTCATGCCAAGAGTGGTATACAAGTGCGACCTTTGAAAGAGTTAGAGGCATTCATTGTTCACTATGGAGAATTATCTTACGCGTTACTGCTCCTTGTTAGTGATTGCCACATGCCTGAATGAACAGGTAAACTAACCCACTGCGCCATGGCGGCTTGTGATTTGTGGCCAAAATTTGCTTATCTTAATTTATACGGCAAGCACAAGATAGAGGAGCAAAAGATGGGTCAATGACGGAGGTCGGCTCCGGAAGCCAGTTTCAGGAGGCCAGTGGAACCAGAACCGCACCGAGAATTACCCAGTGATCGTGAATACCTAGCTGTTTCTCTGTTTTATATTGTAGATGAGAGCCTTATTCTGCGGCACACTATAATCGGATCTGCTTCACATAATTCAAAGAATCTTCCAGAGACTCAAAAAATACAATAACATTGTATTAAATTAGGTGGTTGTGACGAGAGAGTATGTAGGCCCGCTCTCTACCTTTACCATAACCTGCCCTCTTCAAAATTTGAGGACTCCCAAGCCAAAAACCGATTCGTGCTTTACCAGTTTTCCCCCTTGACCTATAACCCATACCCCTCACATTTTCCTCTCCATTCTAAGTTCCTCCTTGAAGTTCCCAGCGACTAGCCACTCACGAACAATGATACAGTATAGACACTTTACAGCAGATGACCAGCTATCCCTTACATTACTTGGAGAGTCCTTTATTCAGTCTTCACCAGACTTGTGTCATCAGAGGAGGCAATGGCTCCACTAGCTGCAATAGTCAGGCCTTGCAGAATCTCACTTCCAGTTACATAGATCATATACGATGGAAGGACCAGCCAGGCACCGCTTAATAGTAATCAGCAACGACCCTCGCTCAACAGATGGTCTACTCACTTCGGAATGATCCAAAGGAAGAGCAAGTCCACAAATGTATTATGGCCAATATTGTCAAAGCCAGAATAGTATTCGTTCATCCCTCCAATCTTTAGCACAAGCTCCAAACCAACAAGCAGAAACTCACAGTATAGCACCGTCTTGGATACAGTCATCACTGCAGCACTGAATGCAACCAAAACGGCAACAGCTCCCTTTCCACCATCCACGTATCGCTGCTGCCCCAAAAAACCGACTGTGGATGCCTTCGGAGCCCCTCTTCCTTGAGCCTTCGACTGTCTGCCAAAAGCAAACAAAATATACAAGTAGTACACGTACATCAACGTCTCAATTGTGTTCAAGAATCCTTGAGCTGCCGTAAACCCATTTTTCTCATTGAACGCCTTCCAACCATATATGTAGTCAACCTTCCCATATAGCTCATATGGCGCCCAAATCGGCCAATGGAGCGATCCTCCCGGCATACTGTAAGGTCGTAGCATGACATATCCAGTGTCCCATGCCACGAGCGGCAGAGAGATGAAGAGCCATATGATCGTGAGGTTCGAAGGGGTGTGCGCCCATTCGCCCTTACGCGCTCGAGCTCGCGATGGAGTTGATTTCGAGGGCGTTAGGTCTGGTTCAGGGAATTCCTGAGGGTGTCCGCGTGTAGAAACCATTTTGTATGTTACCGAAGATTCAATTGAGAAATGCGACAAAGATTAAATAACATCAACATTGTCTGACCAGCAGGAGCTGTACAGTACGTTATGAAACGTTCCTGCCGGAGAGGCTGGTCCCGAGGCTGTGAAAGGTCATCGCGGCAACGGGCCACCAATCGCGCCGAAAAGCTCGAACGTCATCGGGCGCATCGTACCTAGAATTTCTTGCCTCGCCCAGGCGCCGCCATCAAAGAACACTCTGGCTTCCACATCACCTTGTTGCCTTCTTACGATCGTCAATTGGAACAGTGTCGAAGACGTCCGAACTCGGATGTTCATGTTATAATATCTGCAGCATGGATTCGCCATCAGTCACACCTCGACGCTCAGCGCGAATCCAAAATAATTCTCCATCACCTATTCCAAGCCCAGCAGATATCCCCTCAACGCCGACGACTCAAACGACGAGGAAAATGACAGCTCGAAGGTCGCCTTTCCTCCCGACATCTCTCGAGACGATTCTCCTCTCCATCTACCCAGTGACCCTCGTGGTTGGGTCCCTCTTCGCCCTCCTTGATCCAACAGCACGAGCTGCTCCCTACAACGCAACCACACAATCGCACTTCGCAGATACCGCACCCTCATACTTTGCGACAAAGGGCAATGTATTCAATAGATTTTTCGTCAAGCAGGGCTGGGCATGGGTGACACTTAGCTACCTGTTCTTCCTGTTCACACACCCCGCCACAGGACCAGCAAATTCGCTGGTCCTTACCCAGAAGCGATTACGAGGGCTATTCAGATATCTGATTGTGACTGTATGGTGGATCTTTATTACGCAGTGGTTCTTTGGCCCTGCAATTATTGATCGAGGGTTTACGCTCACAGGAGGTCAATGTGAGCTCGTTGAGCAGGCCGAGGCTGGAAATATCGACATGGATGATACAAGGCAGTTTGTTACTGGTGTAGCGTGTAAGGCTGTTGGTGGGAAGTGGAAAGGTGGCCATGATATCAGTGGGCATGTTTTCTTGTTGGTTTTGGGCAGCATGTTCCTCTTCGAGGAGGTTCTACATGTCACGATGAAGACCACGAAAGCCAAGGAAGAACGGACAATTTTGATGAATGATGGAGCTGTGAAAAGCGCAGAAGTTGAAGCAGAAGTTGAGAGTGGTTCTGCTAGTCAAGGGTCATGGACATTGGGTGCGAAGATTGTGCTGGGAGTAGGCGCGTTGAGCGTATATATGCTCCTAATGACGGCGGCCTACTTCCACACTTGGTTTGAGAAAGTAAGTTCAAAAAATTCCGTCGTTGAATCAGGTACTGACTTTTGTTAAGCTTACAGGACTTCTCGTGGCACTGAGCGGTATTTTTGTTGTATATTTTCTGCCCCGAGCTATACCTGCGCTTAGAGGTGTGATTGGCATGCCAGGAGTATAAGGTTGACAGTAATGTATATTGTTCATAGCATGAATGAAAGAAAAATCCATCTCTTGAGCGTTTTCTTCGAATGTGCCTTTCAGAAGAGAAGTGAAGACGAGATGTAATCGACTTGGTCGAGTACCCTGTTGCTCTACTGCAGTTTCCATGATTTGTCTCATGAAGTACCTCACCTTCTAGTACACTTGCATTTGAAATTAGGCTATTAGATCTCAAACATCTCGAATGACCATCGGCATCAGACTTAGACAAAATGCCTCCAGTTCTTCCAAGTGGACTCCTAGCTCGCACTCTTCGATTCGAGGTGCTATTTCTTTCATCTTTATGTCCTAGCGAGCTTGGGCGATTCAATCCTGTGGTTTTGGCTTGATCGCTTTCGAGTGGAATTTTCCTTTAGAAATTTTGAGATTTTGAATCCGCTCAAATGCTATTGTCCGTCCTGCCCAGGTGACATTCTTGGGTTCTCAATGTCCTAGAGTTTCTAGGTGATCGAGAACAACGGGATTGGGAGCCTGTACCAATAGGAGTTGCCTTAATTAACGTGGGCTTGATTGCAGGTGGATTGATGACGATTTAGGCTACGTGGAGAGCACGACCATGGAGGCCGTGAAGGATGCCAGGACTTCAAGGAACTGATTCATGCTAGGTGACGGGATGTTTGGGCTGTTGTATGAAGGCAAAAGTTGCCAAGTGCAGCTATTTCGAAAGTTCTAGAGCACCTGGAGCATCCAAACAACGTTTCCATAAGCAATTATAGTATAGATTTGTCAAACAATGGAGACTTCATTTTGCAATCTTCTTGGTTTTTTCACCGTCACGGCGTCAAGTCTCTTCTATGCCATGCACGAGTCCCGCCCAAATACCGCTTGTCAGTTCCTCCTGACCTATGCTTTCTGGGTAATTCAAAAGCGCATTTCCTTGTGGTGATTTTCGCATGCTCGTTTCATCACCGTTTAGGTGGTGGACTTCTCACAAAGTCCATTGATTTCGTTTACCACCAGTCAGGGGCTCGCTTAGGATCACAACCAACGTCACCTCCACTTATTGTGCAACAGCGACCATGTTAGTTTGAAGATATTGTGGCATAGAGCAGTGCAGTTTACAGTACTCGAGGTCAATACCAATGTATAAGGAGCGCTGGGAGATTGAAAGTTGTATCTCAACTTCCTCAGTCTTCTACACCCGCAGGAGAACACACGTCCAAAATGGTTTCAGGTTGCTAGCTCCAGGCTCTCAAATGGTCAAAAAGAAGGTAAATGTACATGTACATGTGCGTACAGCGGCAGAATCTATTATTTCACAAATTGTTTTCGTCCTGAAGCAAAAGAAAGTGGGTACAAATCATCATCTCAGTCCGCCCCCGGCTCTCTCCCTCCTTCCCCTCCCTTTTCTTTTTTCATGCCCCGATTTCGTTGCCCTCACTATCACTGTTTCATCATGTAATTAGCACTGTACAAGAAGCCAATTTTTGAGAGAGACCCCGGACCTGGGGATGTCTTGGGAGCAGCAAGTAAACACAAGCGGTTTGCGTGCGGGCTCCTGACACCTCCAAACTTCAAAGCCTCCATACAGTAGCAGATTATTATGGAAATAAGACTTACTATTCAAAGTCATTCTCTCCCCTCTTGGCCTTCTTTGCCTGGATTTCAGAACAGTCAGTCCTCCCGTCTCATAGGTTCATATAGATAAGGGGGGGGAGGAAACGTGCCTTCTTCGCCTTCTTCTTGGGCTCCCTGGTTTCAAGTTCAGACCCATCTTCATTGTATTCGAAGTCATGGGTTCCACGAATCTTTACACCCACCTCATTGCCTTCAGAGTCTGTCTCGATAAGTACACTTCTCCCAAGCCATTTGGCAGAGTGGGAATGTCCTAGGAGTTGGTGGGCATGCAGCAAACTCACCATATGTGAATGGGTCGGATGCAGAATCCTGCTCGATCTCGTTTCCATCACTGTCTACGTCCTAAAGTTAGTAATGTTTCTTCCATGTCTTTGGTAAAGTGGGAATGTCCCCAAAGCTGGGGATGTGCAATGACTTACCATATTCAAAAGCATCCTGGCGCTTCTCAATTTCGTTGCCCCGTAGTAGATGTTAGTTCAATGTTTTTGTAAAGTTTGAGAGTGAATACTACTGACTTCCGAGTCGTACGTCCTAAAAATTCCGAGTCAGTATGCTTCTATCCGACGTTTGTGAGAGTCCCAGGAGTAATAGGACATTCTTGGAGAGTAAATGAAGTTTGGAGACTCTAAAGGCAACGCAGAAGAGGAAACATTGTACCAAGAAAGCGAAACTTACCAAGGTTCGGTACGGGCAACGACAGCAGAGTCACTGCTGGCTGGTGCGCCTTGAACGGCGACCATGGCACAGAAGGCCAGAATGATAGAAGCTGTGGTGGCACGCATATTGATGATGTATAATTCAAGAAAGAAAGGTATTAAAATCAGACCAGCTGTGATGAAGAATGTAAATAAGAATTGATGAAAGAGAAATGGGTGTTGAAATGACTTGGCAAGAGGACTCCCACATTATATAAAAGGCCACCAGAATGCCGAGAAGATCTGGAGAACCTTGTCTCGCGTCAAACAGATCAAAGCCACATGTCACCTGGTCCTGGTTAGCAAGACTTGGTCAAGCTCAGGCCTCGTGAAGAATTACTGCAACCGGCAATGCATCGTACCATTCGACTGGACGAGTCGTCGGAGAGGATTGACACCGGGACATTGAAACCCTCGCAAAGTCTATGGAACAATATTAGAGCATTGTTTGGAACAGGTGCTGTGGGAGGATGTGCGGGATCTTGGCGGGAGATCATCACCGTGCATGAAAAGCTTAGCAATATCAAGCATGCGAATGTCTGAGCTTGGGCATTTCTAACAGGCAAGAGGTTTCTTCTTACAGTGAGAGGGTCCAGGCGTTGAATTCAAAAGTCTAGAATTGTCGCATCGGATCCCGCCATTGGCTCCAATTTGAAACAACGAGGCGCACTGCCAGAGACATGAAGAGCCTCGTGTTTGATATCATATCTGATTCAAATCAAGGGAATCAAAACATCGGCAATGTCCGTCACAGTATGAAATTGGTATTCTAGGTTTCCCCTGGGGAATAGTTCTGATCTTCAATGTTCAGCGTGCTAATGTATCAACATAAGCCTGCGCAGGTACTCGCAATGTTTAGACAACCCGCCTGCAAACCCCCGAGGACCCGACGACCGGAATAGAAAAAAACGACTTCATGAAAGCGCATAACAGACGACATTAACAACCACAACCCTCCTTCGACGCATTGTCCCTCGGTCCCGTCAAATTCACTCTTGACTGATCCTCCGTCCGGCCCGCACTTGCCTGTGATGCACCAGGACCTCTAGCACCCTTCAAGGATGTTTCTGGGATAGCGTTTGCAATAGCTGTGAAGACTTCAGTCACATTCGTCCCAAGCTTGGCACTAGTCTCGAAGAACAGTAAGCCTTCCTCCTCTGCGTATGACTTTGCTTCAGCTGTCGAGATCTTTCTGGCATCTCCATCAGCATCTTCTCCCTCGGCAGCCTCTCCATCTCCATCTTCGCCCAAAGGATTACTTGAGCTTGTCTCGTTTGTCAAATCCAACTTGTTTCCGACCAAGGCAATGACGATTCCGGGCGAAGCTTGTCTTTGAAGTTCTGCAACCCAGTGTTTCGCTTTGATGAGTGATGTTGGCTTGGTGAGATCGTAAACTACGAGGGCAGATTGGGCATTTCGGTAGTACATGGGAGCAAGGGAAGCAAAGCGTTCTTGTCCCGCAGTGTCCCAGATTTCGAATTTAATTGTTCGGGTTGGAAGGTTGCATTTCTGTGTGAGGAAGGCAGCTGTTCACAACTTCATTAGCCAACTTCGAAATCCCATAGATGTAGCCTGATCCCGTACCTCCAATAGTTGGCTCTTTGTTCTCTTGGAAGTCGTTGTTGACGAAGCGCAATACTAGAGATGACTTCAAACAATCAGTACATTGTCCATCTCTGCAAGGGACATCTGCCATACCTTTCCTACTGCTGCTTCACCTAGGAGTACCAGCTTCACACTGCTGCTCGGCTTTGGTGCTGTTGCCTCCGCCATCGTCAGACTGTGGGTTGGATTGAGGACTTTATGCGTTGCGCGATTTGATTTTCGATAACGTCCCGTGAGTCGGCAAACGATGAGGAAGTACTGCACGTCCGGTGATAGACTTTGCAGAGACGTTGATGAACTTTACAAGGTTGAGATTTTGGGTATCTTTGATGCTCGTAGACCTGCAGCTGGAGGTGACGATTCCTAAGGCGGGCATCTCGGACATGTTGAGTCTAGTCTCAATGCGGCTAGCGTTTGTCGGTGAACGTCTGATTGCTCCGACATTTTTTTTGTCTTGGAAATATTTTGAATCTTTAGCATTGCACTTCTTAAAGACTATCACGATGGCGAAAAGAAAGGCAGAAGACTTGAGTCAGGCGCCATCTATGAATGGCAGCAAGAAACTCAAGCAAGAGATCAAACAGCAAGCCAAGCCAAACCTCCTGGACGATAGCGATTCCGATGATAGCGACGAATCTCTTGGAGGGGTCAAGCTTGATACGGGATTCAAGATCAATGAGGACTATGCGAAGAAGTTTGAGCATAACTCAAAGCGAGCAGAGCTTCATAGACGTAATTGATACTCCCATATTTCATTCTGTATACTAACAATTTGCAGTTGAGGAAAAGTACCAAAGTACCTCAAAACCAAAGAATGGAAAGCAATACGGCGACAAGTACGATGAAGATTCTGAATCCTCATCAGACCCCGAAGACGAGGATGACGAAGGAATTCTAGCTACAGAGGACTTAGATGCCCAGATTACCGCAACTCTCAAAGCTATACGAAGCAAGGACCCAGCTGTCTACAATAAGGATGTCACATTCTACGAGCCAATCGAGGAAGACGACGGCGATTCCGCAGAGGAGGGTGCGCCTAAGAAGGAGAAGTCCATGCATCTGAGCGACTATCACAGACAGAACCTTCTGAGTGGCTACACGGGGGCAGAAGAAGACGAAGCACCAGCACCTCGAACCTTCACCCAGGAGCAGGAAGACCTCAAGAAGTCAATTGTCAGCGAGATGCATGCGGCAGTGTTGGACGATTCAGAGGGTGAGGATGAGGACGGAGGATTCTTGGTTCCCAAGACAAAACCAGAGGCTGCGAACGAGGGCATCCACCCTTCCAGAGCATCGAAAGTCAAGGTCAATGTCGATGTCAAGACTGCAGATAAGGACCCAGAAAACTTTCTTTCGAATTTCATGGCAGCTCGTGCTTGGGTACCTTCCGATGGATCACGATTTCAACCTTTCGAATCTGACGATGAGGAGGAAGATGAGCGGGCTGAGAAGTTCGAAGAGGCTTACAATCTACGATTTGAGGATCCCAAGAGCAGCAATGAGATGTTGAAGTCGTACGCAAGAGATGTGGTTGCAGCAAAGTCCGTCCGTCGGGATGAGGTTAGCGGCAGAAAGAAGCAGCGAGATTTGCAACGGGAGAAGAAGGAAGCGGAAAAGCGGGAAAGAGACGAGGAACGAGCACAACTGAGACGTCTGAAAATCGAAGACGCGGAAGAGAAGCTTCAGAAGATCAAGAAGGCTGCTGGTATCAGGGGCAAAGCCCTCAAGAACGAGGAATGGACCAAGTTCTTAGGCGAAGACTGGGACGATGATCAGTGGGAGTCAGAGATGAACAAGCGCTTTGGTGATGATTATTATGCCGAACAAGAGGCGGGATCAGACGGTGGATCAGACGATGATGCAGAGGCTGGCAAGAAAAAGAAGAAAAATGTCAAGAAGCCAGAGTGGGACGATGATATCGACATCAAGGATCTCATTCCCGATTTCGACGACGAAGAGACAGAAAAACCTACTTTCACCCTTTCTGATTCCGATGAGGAAGGAGACGACGATTTGGCGCCCAAGAAGTCCAATACGAGCAAGGACAGGCAAAAAGAGAAGCAGGAAAAGAAAAAGGCAGCACGTCTTGAGAGGAAGAAGATCGAAGAGCTTGTCGACAGCAAGATGGATCTGGATATTCCTACGAAATCCAAACAGCCGTCACTCTTCAGATACCGGGAGACATCACCTACATCATTTGGCTTGACTGCCAAAGATATTCTCATGGCACCTGAGGCGGCTCTGAACGAATTTGCTGGTCTGAAAAAGATTGCTACCTTCCGAGACGCCGAGAAGAAGCGTAAGGATAAAAAGCATCTTGGTAAGAAGGCTAGACTTCGTCAATGGAGGAAGGATACCTTTGGGAACGAGGATGGGCCAGAGGTCATTATCGGTGGGAATAATGACGGCGGGATGGGGCTGAAGGGCGACGGGGTTGATATTGTTGAGGGTGGCAGGAAAAAGAAGAAGCGGTCTCGAAAGAGCAAGGGACTAGCAGCAGAATAGACTCTCGAGAATCTTGTAGATACTATCAATGTCAGATCATTTCGAGTCATAGATATGGCGCCGACTTCACAACTTCTTTGGGTGTACCAACAGCATGAACATGGGATTATTTCGGAGAAGGTGCTTCTCAAGAATCTACGAGAATTCGAGGGACATTAGACGTCAAATGCGAGGTTCACGGGCATCGAAGTAAGACCCAAGAAACACAAACTTCATTTTGATTCTCTTGATACCAATGCCAACATGGACACACTCACGATTTGTTTTAACTACAAGTCTACAACTTACAGGACCATCATCCACAGTCATTCTTCTAGCACAAGATAGGCAGTCAGGGTGACGGAATTTTCTAATTACAAATAACTAAGTTGGGAATCTACAAAGTATCCACCAAATGCAACATCATGCGTACAGCAAGGACACAAACAATGTACCGAACGATAATACCTTCCCACGCTATGCAAGCGCCATCTACCATCTATACCATATGATCCTCAAGTAACTCATCTCATCTCATCATAATTTATCTCGTCGTTTTTCTTCCCATCTCCCCACGCTCAGCAGCCATATCAGTATTAGCCTTTTCAGCTTCGTCTTTCTTCATCCGCTCTTCCTCAACGGGGAGCTCCTGCCCCTCTTCTTCATCCGTGATATTAGTGTTGGTGTCGCTTCCACCTTTGATCTGAGCTAACACCTCCGCAGCTTTTGCCGCATACCTACATTTCATCCTGATTTTTTTTCCATATTTGTAAAAAAGAAAGGGAAATGGTACACAGCCCAGTGATAGGAAAGCTGGAATTGATGACGCCCAATGAATTCCGAGGTTTTGATACATGTCTATTCTCGAAAATTAGTTAAGGGGAAAGGGGGTAAGCGAGGAATGATTTACAGGTGGTGAAAAGTGGGAACGCTGCACCGAACAATGATCTGAGGACACTATTGGCTGCGAGGACTGATGCCGCGTAGATTACGTAGGCGTCAACTGTAGATAAATTAGTATGAAATTTGAAGCATGGCTTGGGAGTCGAGGAGCTGAGGAGCCGAATGCGCAAGACTCTCGAAGAGTTCGGCTCTGAATCTCCCTTCAAATAAAGGGTAGAATTTCACATACTGAGGTAATTCCTGCGGCCAAAGTCAGCATTTGTCGCCCGGGAGGTTCAGACGAAGCTTACATGATGCTCAAGAACACCAACACCATGCCAAAGCCAAATGGAGCTGTCGCAATGATGGACACACTCCAGTGTATGCTAGGGCCATTTGTCCATGCAAACCAAAATAATCCGATCGGTAAGACACACGACCCTATCATAGCGGGAGGCAGTCGAACCTCTGGAGGAGCATTTCCTCTGTGCTTTTTTTCAACTAACTCATAACGCTTATTATCAAAGATCGAATAAGCAACAGCCATGAGCTCGCCAACCATAACACCGATGAACGCCAGACCTCCAATTCCTGGAGACCAGCCTCGACCTTGCTGATATACAATTGGGAAGGCGGCAAACATCATGTACAACGTTCCGTAAATGACGGCCATATATATACTCAGGAGAAGCACGATAGGCTCGCTGAAGAGGAGAATCCATGGCCTAGACAGCGCCGTCTTGAATTCCTGCTTGATCGACTTCGCACCTTGATCGATTTCCATCTTCGACTTGTATACCTTGCTAGTCATCTTCGAGAGCTTTGCGGCGCGGCGGCGGAGGATAACGGGGGTGTAGGTCTCGGGAATAGTGAGTGTTCCTATGATCCCTGTTTGTCATGATCTCGGAGTCAGCTAACTTCTTTGTATGTTTCAAGAGCAAAAATGAATGTCTTACGAGTGCCTCTGGAACACATCTGGAGTCCATATGGGGCAATGCACTCCAGAGACACGCGAGAGAGGGAATAATTCTCCGAGAAATTGACACTTACAAAGGGCTCCAGTAAATATTGCCATCAGACCTTCCACCCACCTCCAACCTTCTGTCTCACCAAGAAAGCCTCCAATGATCGGGCCTGGACACCAATCTGTTAGCATCTGCATATACTCATGTCGAATGAAGCTCACCAAGTACAGGTCCTAAGAAAGGCGCTGCTGCAAAGACACTCATCGCCATACCACGCTGCGAAGCAGGGAACATATCAGCAATCACCCCTCCCGCATTCGTCAATGGTGACGAGCCAAAAGCACCAGCGAAGAACCGCAGAATGATAAGTGTCTGAGCATTCTGCGCGCCTGCTGCTCCAGCATTAAAAAATGTCAGTATGGCGTACGTCCCGAAGAACAGAACCTGTCTTCCATACAGCTCAGACATGGGAGCCCATATTAACGGTCCGATGGCGAATCCCAGGACGAAAAGTGATATTCCAAGTGTTGCCACCTCTGTGCCAATACTGAATTCTGCAAGAATCTCTTCGATGCCTCCTGAATAGGCGGATGATACGAATGCTACTGCGAGTGTTGCCTGTTTAAAGAAAAGTTAGATCTTGATCAGTGATTGAGATTGCTTTGGAGTAAAGAGGAAACCAAATGGTTTTTGTTGATCGATAAATGTTCACGTAGTGACTTACAAAAGCTACAAGGATTGTAATGGTCCATTTCTTCCATTGAGGAAAGAGCATGGGATTCCTCCTGTCATTTTCGATATACTCGACGACATAAGGATCTTGTTCTGTCCCAGATCCTTTGTACGGCCAGTTCAATACCTCAGGCGTGACATGAGTTTGGTCGAACACCAATTCCCAGTGGGATGCCTTCTCTTGCGGCCCAGGTTTTCCTCGGGTCTCGATATCGTGTGGTGCCTCATATGTCTCCGCCGCAGTCGTCGATGATGATGAAGAGGTTGGTGCTGGCATAGTGTGATCTTGCCGTGTAGAATCAGAATGGTTGATTAAGAAGGGAAGGAACGACAGTCAAGAAAATCCGAAAACTAAAAGAGAACATGGCAGCGAATAACATCGAGGACGCGCTAGATATAGAATCCGACAATACTTGCTGTCGGCATCTGGTGGGAGCGACGAAGCCATCATAACTTCCGCATCTCCATCTAACGCCCGCCCCCACCTACTTTGTTCATACTTTGTGAACGCATTATTTTGCACAAAGTCTGCATAAGTCTAAGAAATCGATGTTCTGGAATAGCCTTTGGCCGTCGATTGCAGCCTAGCATCGCTGCAATGGCGAACAGGAGCCTCAAGTTGGTGTTGGTGGGCACTCTCGGTGCCGTCATCCCGGATTCGATTGTCTGTGCTTCGCGTGGATTTCTAAGGAGATAATACCCTTAAATCGAAAAACGGTAAGTGGCTTGATATCCACCGGAAACAGCCAATCACGAATTAGGATCCCGTTAAGAAAAGACCAAATGAGGGGGCGGAGATGCCGTTGAGCCGGGAAAATTCATTGGGCCGTTTCCGTACATACACAACTGTTGCACAACCTTCAGCACTGGAGTTAAAGATCTTGAAGCCGAATTGTACATTTCCAGCGACGGAATTACCCGCAAGACTCGAGTGACACGTAAGTCCCGACACTGAGCGGGACATCTCAATACTGTAGTCTCAAATCCTCTGTACTGGACGTAGCGGATACTAAACCCGCAGCAACGGAGGTCAATCCCGACACCCTGGAAAAGGGGTTTCCAATGATAAATACATCTTTGGCCATCAGAATCCAAATGTACAAAACTTGCACTGCAATGCCACGGCATGCAGAGACTCCGACAACTCGGGAGTCTTCAGAGCTGACACAATGTGGAGAGGTGTAGGCGAATGTCCACTCAGTGCGTATATCTCGGCCGAGATCACTTCTTTCGCCGTTTTTTGTCGGGCTTGATACCTAGCTGTGGTCGCTTATGTACCGTCTTACCCTTCTTTAAAGAAGTGCTGTTGTCCTCATGTTCATTTCGTGCCAGAACGACCGTAGGGATGCTCGGCTTTGCATCTCCGATAATGTCATCTTCGAAACCGCCCCACTCTTCTTCCTCGTCTTCCTCGTATTTGCTGTCTCCTTGTCCTTCCTTGTCAAGGATTCCATTTATCTCTGTGCCGATGGTGTCTGCTGGTTGTACCTTCATTGGAAAGCCCATAAGATCACGAACAAGGTGCCCACGCTCGTCTCGTAGAAACTGTGCTTCCACGCCAGCTGCTGGGCCTTGGTTTCTCACAAATCCCGCCAGAAAGAAACCCATAGTGCCATGATAATCGTCCTTGTTGGCTCTGATGCAGGCCTCAGAAATCTCATCATTGCCATGACAATCGTCTCTTGATCCTCGAACCGGCCATTCTCTCATCCCCCTGATCTGCTCGCTACGCTTTAAGATGCGCCAGCCTTTCTCCTTCGCGATCGGGTGATCTAACGCTTTTTGAACTACATCCTCGTTCTCCTCAGCGTGGATAGAGCATGTCGAGTAGGTAATTTTTCGTGCTGCTGGAAATTTGAACGCATGTAGAAGCAACTCAAGTTGGAATTTTGACAGAGCCTCAAGTCGTGTCCTCAATTCTTCTTCCGAATTGACAGCTGTCACCTCTCCATCATCATCTACCATGACATCGAGAGAAGGTGCTTGGTCATCTTCGCGTTTCCGCTTCCGGGTTTCTTCCTTAGGCTGAGGGGCTTTGGCACCTTTCTTGGGTGGTTTTGATCCAGCCTTATTGGGCTCCTTGAGCACAGGCAGGTGTAATTCCGGCATGTCGTCCCGGCCAATAATTCCACTCCCCGAGCAACTAGGATCCAATAAAAGTGCTCCAACATTCTTGAAGGCTGGCGAATCTGGATCCGTCTTCAAGAAATCTTGCCCTGGGTGAAGGTTCGTCCAGGTGTGTGAACCAGCTAGATTTACCATCTTCTCCAGGGTCTCGGCTCTTCCCTTGTTCTTTTCGAAAGCATGGATACTTTGCGAGCATTCGTCAGGTTCCGAGCTGTGTGTTAAGAGAATGGCTGCGATGTGAGTTGTCTTGTTTCCGGGTGCAGAGCACGTGTCCACGATATCACCATCTTCAGGTAGTGGATCGAGAAGGTAGGCTGGAAAACATGAAGCCTTGTCCTGGAAGATTATCTCTCCAGACTTGTAAGCATCGCTCTTTGATAAATCAAGACTTGGTGTGATAGCCAGAAGATTGGGAATGTTGCCATCGACAAAGAGTCGTTTGGATCCTCTTCGCCGAACGGCGTCCACTGTTGTTGCCTTTTCGTATCCTGAGAAAGTCGTTTCGAGCTGATCTTCTAGAGTAGTCTTTAATGTGTTGATTCGTACCCATCGAGGATGGGGCCTGTCGGAGGTGTCTGACGCATTTTCCAGGCCTGCTTCGATGTGTGCCTTGAAAGCTTCGAGAGTGCTGAGCTTTCGACGAATCCTCGCCTTGGTCAATTCAGCTTGTAATCTCGCTTTGTGCCGTTCAACTGCGCTTCTGAGACCATGAATTGCAGGAAGAGCTATGCCACGTTTTGCCAGCAGAAGATCATGAACCAGAAGAATTGATAAAATAGGCGTCACCTGTAAAAATTTCTAGCATTAGCATGATCTTTCAACAAGGTTTGGGAGATGGAACCTTTCGCTCAAGACGGAGCAAGTCAGCATTTTCTACAATTTCCTTCAACACAGAACTCCACTTGCATGCCTCAATGGCCAGTGCATAAACCTGAGCTGGTTGAGATTTCAGATCCTTCTTGCTGAATATCCTGGACTTAAGACTGCCCCCTGCATTAGTTGGAGCAGTCAAAAGGTCAGCTGCTTCGTAGTAAAGTGACATAGCACAGATATGGCCACGGCCTTCTTAAGCAGTTTCAGAGAAGGAGAACCACGATACGAGATGCTTCTCAGTACATTCTTCACCCGAAGAACAATAAGGCACTTCTTGGTGGTTGTCAATGCAGATGGTGGAATGTTGTTTGTTCGAGAACTTTCTTTTTCTTTTAAATTTCGGAGAAACATGATTCGCTTACTTGCAGGGGTAGCTAGCGCATCCTAGCTGACCTCGAGGAAACAACCACATTCGAATATTTCATTTTATCCTACCGAGAACGGTATTCTTGTATCAAGTTGGTCATGATCCAGTGTTTTGATTGTTGCTCACTACCAAATCCAAGGCCAGATTCTGACTTCAACTCTGGTCAATTTTCCTACCTAGCTCTTCACCACAATTCTTTTCTCTGCGTCAATTATCATTATGCGCCTTGCTGAGTAACCATATCAGCATAGAATTTGATATGTTCTCAAGTTCAGGGATCAGTTTTGCTTGTAAGCGACAGAATATACTTAAATGGAAAGCTACCCCTCATTTTACTTCATTCACCGCACACTATCCAGACAATCGCAATGGCATCTTCAAATACAGTCAGTGGTGCTTGCAATTGCGGGAAGATCACTGTCAAACTTTCAGAATCATCATTCCCTTCATCTGTTTCCCTCTGTCATTGTTTGAACTGCAGGGCCTCAGGCGGATCTCTGTAAGAGAACCCAAATCCATGTTTAAGTCCATGACTGACATTTTGAGATTTGCCGTCAACATAATCGTGCCGAGCAAGGATATCGAAGTCCAAGGGCTACCCAAGATCCATGTTGATACTGCGAATTCGGGAAACCATGCAAATCGTCATTTCTGCGGTGACTGTGGATCGTATGTTTTGAAAGAGTTGTGTTTTATCTCGCTGATTATTGGTAGTCCTATCATGACTATTGTGGCTGAAAAGCCCGAGACGGCTTTTTTGAAAGGAGGGTTATTCGCCAAGTTTGGATATGGTCTGCCTGCACCGGGTCGGGAACAGTTTTGGAGGCGAGCTGAGAAATGGGAAAAGCCAAGGGAGGGTGTTACCCTGATCGAATGAGTTTTTGGTCACATAGATACCTTGCACTTTATGGAGACTTCACAAGTATGAAATCCTTTCCGGCTGTACATGAACCCTCTCTACTCTAAGGTCAATATCTTCAAAACGTAGCATGCTTCCATTTCGTCCACTAACGTCAAGCATTGCTGTCCATAATGCTTCTGTTTAGACACGCATTGGTAGTCCCAACCCCAGAACTTCCTCCTTCAGGAATTCCATCACTGCCTCTCCTCCCTTTGTGGCATTCAATCCAGGCGGAATTGCAATTGTCTTGATGCCAGGAATCATCTCTCTCGCAGTCGCTTGAATCAAGCTCTGCTGCTCTACCGTCCATTGACTCGAGCAGATCTGGAAAGTTCGTCGTTAGTCCAGCTATCAAGAGGAAGAAACCACCCACCAGGATATGTGGAGTGACCATCAATGACTCTAGTAGAGTTTTGACACCGTATATAGCTGTAGGTGAGAATAGTCAGAGTTCTTGTTCTCATCGTGATATACACCACTCGCCATTTGTGTTGGCAACATGCACTAAGTTGTATTTCTGGCTGAGGTCCTAAACAATGTCAGTGAATGGTTCGGCAACAGGTACAGCATGTGTCATTTACCTTGGTGAGAATAGCTACAAGCTCTTTTGCTTTCTCTGGCGTCATGTTCACTGACACAATGTACATAGCCTGGTTAGACATCTTGGAAGTTAAGAAGATGGAACTCAAAGTTGAAGGGAGAGAAGGTCCATGTGCGATGAGGTGAATTTCGTTTCATGAGAGTAAATACTCGTCTATCTACCTCTTTTCCGATAGAAGTGCAATTGAATTGGTTCATACGAGCATTATCGCCGACCTGAAAAGCGGACTTTAGGTACGAACAACTATTGGAACGGAGATCCTGAGTTTCCTAAGCAGCTATGGTATTGGTTTGAACAAGGAAGACGTTCACGCAGCCACACTAGCTTCGGCGTTATGCAGACTGCTTGATGTGTCTTGTACCTGCATCACAGGTGATGAGGTGAGCCAGCCATCATCAATTGACCCCGCCGAGCCCGCTTGCTCGTCGGCTTTAAGGCCATGATTTTTACGGAACATAAAGTCCCAATAAATGGTAGATCATTGGTCAAGATCGTACAAGTTCTGAAATCCACAGGACAGAACGGAAAGCTCGAAAGGTCCGCTAATAGCTCGTTAAGAACACAAGCAGAACCAAAAACATCTGCATACTTGATAAAGAGATTATTTGGGCAGCCCCCGCACTGTTCAGAGAGCTATGGCTGGACTTGAAGCGGCTGCAAAGTCCAAAGAGAAAATGCAGCAAATTTAAATAGACGGCGCGGGCCAGACTAGAAACGCTGGACTGGAAGCAGGACTCACACTTCCGGGAAGTACACTGCAGTGGAAGGTAGTGATCAGATTGATTTTCTCAGCCCATTAGCTGCCTGATATCTTCAGGTGGCCACCTAACTTGTGCAAAGCTCAAACACCTCTTGATGCTTTGTAGGAACTTTCTCGTGACCTCGTCTCCCATGACATGTCCCTTGTCACTCTCATGAAGCTTCTCTCGAGCACTACGCTCGTGGATACCAACCATAGTAACACCAATGGGCCAAGCAGCTTTGCCAATACTCAGGCGAAGATAGCCATCGTTTGCATCCACGTATCGTTTTTCTTGTGCTGCCTTGACGATTTCCACCACAGGCTCCAGCACTCCATCGTCGAGGTCGCCCTTCTCGAATTTTCTGAACAACTGCAACAATCAGCTTCTGTGTATATGCGATAAGGACATCGGAATTACTGGAGTCATGTTCTCCTTGCTCTGAACCATGGCGTTGTAAGCGGCCTTGCTTGCAAATGTATCCCTCTTCTCCTTCTGCAGCGCAGACTCCCATTCAGTCAACACCATAGTGAAGTAAGAAGCTAGCTGCCTAAACAGAAACTTCTTTCCCTCCTCGTCTTTGGGAACCGTATCGACCTTCATATCCTTCTCCTCCACAAGCTCCAGAGACGTTGGTATTGGGCCAGTAGTCATAACAATACCCAGCTTCCTAAACCTCCTCAGCCTCTGCTTATGACTCTCCCCAAACAGCGTAGCAGGTTGACCCATCTCCCTCAATTTCTCAATCAGCTCATCATCCTTGATATCGTCAACCTCGACCTCTTCACTGGTCTCTTTCACCAGTTCCGGCAATCCCAGTCTCTTCCTCCTAGCTGCTTCCTCCTCAGCCTCCTGCTCTTCTCTCCGCCGTCTGGACTCCTCAGCAAGCTTCTGCCGCTTTTCTTCTCGTACGAGATTTGCTTCTGCTTCTTCATCTTCACGCTTCCGCTTTTGCGCGAGCTTTGCTTCCTTCTCGGCTTCAATTGCTCGTTGTTCGGCCAGGTATCTCTCGCGCCTCTCTGCCTCGATCTCGGAGCGCTTCATGTACTTCTTCGTGGGCTCTGTGGACGATTTTCCCTTTGAGATCTCCTTGGACATCAGCGCCGCGAAGTCCATGATTGCGGTGATAAGGAAGGGGGAGTGGTTGCGCTGTTGAGTGCGAATGGGTTGGCGGAGGTAGGTTGTCACCGTGCGTTCGTGGACGCTGTAGACTCTAGATACTTAGCGGCTCTGATGATTGCGCGGAGCGTCGTAATTTGTACAATTCAGAGAACTCAAGCCTGCTAAAATATAAGACGGAGTGTAGCCTTGTTGGATCCACTTCTGTTGTTGGGCCTAGATTGGTTGTTCTGCAGCTCGCCGAGGCCTGTGAACTTGGAAATCTTCGCGCCTCGAGTCCTTCGCTCCCAACTTCGCAAACATTCAAACATGAGCTTATGAAATCGCGATAAAAACATCAGGCAATACCGATAGCTATGGCTTCTCCTCCAGAGAAAATTGATCGCCAAACACAGACTCCATTCTTCCTAAAGCTGTTCTACAGAAATAATGCGCTTCACAGGTATGTTCAGCCTCGCGCTACGTCTACACAATTGCAAACACTGACAATTCACAGAGTCGACGAATTCCTCTCACCTTCCTCCCTTCCTCCTCACTTACAAGTATATACCTGGCCATCATGCACTCTCCGCGAACTTTCTCACCTCCTCACATCCGCATTACCATCCCTCCTCCCAGACCCAGCAATCGGCACCCGACTCTCATTCCGCCTCATATTCCCCGACACACGCAGCGCAGGACCAGGCAACGGACCTATATCTGCTGGTCGATACATTATGAAAGATCTCGGAAGCGTGGTAATCGGAGACGGTGGTCCTGGAATCCTGCCTGACGAGGAAGGCGCTGCTATTGTCAGAGGAGGGCAGATGGAAGGTCCTTTAGGAGGAGATCCGGAAAAGACTCTACAGGATGCGAGGTTTGTGATTGGGGATTATGTTTCTGTTACTATTTCGCCTGCGATGCCGAATGGTGGAGTTGCGCCGCCACCTTCGGGGCCGTCGAGGGGTGGATTTGGAGCTGGGAGGGGTATGGGTGATTTTGGAGGGAGGGGAGGATCGGGTCCGAGGGAGAATGGGTTTAGTGGTGGGTATAGAGGGAGAGGAGGTTCTAGAGGAGGTGGTAACTTTGGTGGAGGATTTGTTCCAGCTGGTGAATGGAGGAGGGGGGAGAGAGTTCCAGATGGACCTGCTGGAAGTGGCAGAGGACGAGGGTTTGGTGGAGGATTTGGAGGGGGAAGGGGAAGATATTGAGAAATGAAGTATGTAATGATACCACGAGCGATTTGTAATTGTACTGAGTGCAGATACTCGGTCATGGTGGGTTTGGCCTGGAGTTACTGCAGAATAGCAAAATAATCACTCGATTTCCTGGGCAACTTCTTCCAACGCTCGTATAGTGAATGCCGTACCGGTCCAAAGCCTGCCCTCAACTCATATAGATGTAGTTGCTCGTCACACTATTCAATTGTCGCCGAGCAGCAGGGTCATTCATCGGTTCCATTGCCTTCATATGTACAGCTCAACCCTGGCTCCTCAATCATTCCAATCCCCTAGAACTCAGCGACCGTGTCTCCCCTACGCTTGCCTCTCATATCCCACTTGCCCTGCAGAGCTGTCAGTGATGTTCGAAACTGTCTGGATGTCCCTCTCACGTCGGTTGTGTAGGCCAAGTATCCGATTAACGCTGGGAACGCAACAACGTATGCGAAGGTGATTCTAGCAGTTCGTCCGGTCCATCTGAAGTACTTGTGCCTGTTGATCCACATCTCTGCTCTCTATTAGTCGTCATGATCTTTCCAAGCTTGGAGGAGATGGCGCATACGATTGTACCGTTGCAGAGCAGGGTCGAGAGCGATAGCTGTAAGATCTGTCAGCATGTAGCTCCAATTGAGTTCACAACATAAGCCTACGATGATTGCCGTGGCCCGCCATGATGAGTTGTGTTGGCGCTGGTCGTACTTTCTTTGCTGTGGTCGTCTTTCAATTGAGCCTCACGAGCTGATGTCTCTTTTAGGAGCACCGGGGATAAGATCTTCCGGTTTACGACAGCCGAAGTTGCGCACCTCGAGTCTATGGTGTGCCGTACTACGATGCCTCCAATGATTTTGACCCACAAACTTTCAGCCTCGGCCTTTACAAAGGTTCGCTATTGGCCCGTGCGTTCATTCTGATTCAAGTGGAGTTAGGATTGTGCGACTTGATGTTCGATAAGGCTATATAAAGTTATTCTTTCCCAGGCCATTTTCTTTTCCTCATACTTCTCTCTTCTTTCAGAATCAATCCTCTGATCTTTCACATCATCTCTCTCAAACTCGAAACTCAATCACATCATGGCTGCCGCAGATGCAAGTCAAGCGAAGGTCAAGCTTTATTGGTGAGTAGAAGACCAGACACAGTTTATAGTACCTCAATTGACTTTGATAGGCTCAATCAATCACGCTCCCAGCGCATTCTATGGCTTCTTGTAGAATTGAAAGTCCCATATGAGCTCGAGATCTTCCACAGAAACAAGGAGACCAAGTTTGCTCCTCCTGAGTTGAAGAAAGTTCATCCATTGGGAAAATCTCCAGTCATCTCTGTTGAAGTCCCAGGATCGCAACCTGTTGTTATCGCTGAGAGCGCTTTCGTTGTTGAGTACTTACTTGATCACTTCTCGAATGGCAGCACATTGCTGCCGAAGAGATATAAGGAGGGTCAAGAGGGGAAAATTGGAGGTGAGACTGAGGAATGGTTGAGATTCAGATACTTCATGTGAGTCTTCTAACTTTCCATTGTCCTTTCTACTATCGTTCATCGGGGACTGCAAACGATGGTCTTGCTGTTTTTCAAATTCTTTCCTTCTTCCTTGTGCTACGTCGGACATACATAGTCGATGCATGTGATTGTATACTGACTTCAAACTAGGCACTACGCTGAAGGTTCATTGATGTCATTCATGCTAGTAGCACTGGTCGCTCTGAGTAAGTTGCAATCATTTGGATTTCTGAAAATCCAATTGCTGATTTTCGACTAGATATCAAGGAGTCCTCGGTTCCCTTCTTCATCAGACCCATCACGAACGCCATATCAGGAAAGATCAGTTCTGGTTTCCTTGAGCCGAACTTCAAGACGCATTTCGAGTTCCTTGAATCGCAGCTCAAGACTTCACCAAACAGCGGCAAATATCTTTGCGGGCCGTAAGCTCGCCTAACCCCTTTCCTCGTCACTTCGACACAGCTCAAATCTTGCACATCCGTCTAGACCTACTTGATTTGACATTCACTGACGCACCTACAGAAACCTGACTGGAGCTGATATCCTCCTGTCATTCCCTCTGATCGCTGGTCGAGGCAGAGCTGGCTTGACGAAAGAGAAGTATCCATTGCTGTACCAGTACATCGACAGGCTGCGGGAGGAACCAGGTTACAAGAAAGCTGCTCAGAAGATCATTGAGATTGAGGGCTCATTCGATGAGACGTTCTAGGATTTGTCTGTTTTTGTACTGTACCATTACGACATCAATCATGATAGAACTAATACGCGTCTCTCCCCTTAGTATATAGTCATAATGCATGCTAGTACATTCTAGACTACACTGCTGAGTATCACATGCCGGGGTTGTCAAGAACATGGCGCGTTTGGAGTATGTAAGACCTCTGAATTGACTCTTTCATCTCTATCATTCTTGGTCTCCATCATTCTCTCTTGGGGAGCAAGTCACATTGCTTCATTTCGAAATTTTCTGATGTTCGGTTCTTGGAACTAAAGAGTTGAATCTGAAGCTAGTTTTGAGTTCCGAATATTCGTTGACTTTAAAATCAGACAAAACTTTAATGGCAAGGATTTTGTCAACGTCAAGGCTCCACGCATATTCGACAGAAGCTCATGGATTGCCATTTATTCGACGCTGAAAATGGCGAAATATCCAAGAAGGCGAGGAGTCGCTCAAAGACTTCAAGCCATGAACAAGTAGGGTTTTATCAACTAGGTGTTCAGCAATTGGGTGTCGAAAAAGGACTGGCTTTGAACGAGCAGCACTAGCTGAGACTTTCGTGATTGTTGAAAGAGGTTGAGTTATTTTGAAATTCCAGGGACTCAAAACTCTCTGAGAAGAGAAAGATCGCCGATCAGAGGAGAACATTTCATTCTATCCACTTTCAAAGCAACGTAAAACGGAACGCATCATACTCCTGCAAAAGCACGCAACCCGCCCACACACCCCAAACTCCATCCCACATGTGCACTATGGCCCAACCAGGTATATCCCTGCCCTCCAATCCCCCAATCACTTTTGACGATCCTGACCTCTCCCGTTATCCCTCATCTCATAAGCTCCCCCAAAAGCCCTCTCCGGCCTCGCCAACCCCACCTCAACATCTCTCATCACCGCTCTCTCAACCTCCCTCTTCCTCCTCTCCTCTTCCCTCTCCCCTTCCCTCTCCCTCTTCTTCCTCTCTTCCTCCTCAGCTTCAGCCCATCCGTAATTGCCTGCTCCGCCTCTTCCTCCTTTATAGCTAGGTTTGGAAGCTCCGGGTTGGCTGAAGGCAAGAGAAGAGTCTTGGGTTTGGGCTAGGCCTTGAGAACTGAGCTCGGAAGGTTGGACCCAGTTTCCTGCTCCACCGCGGCCGGTGTGTAGGTATTCGGGGGGTGGTTTGGTGGCGGATGTGGTGCGGGTTAGGTTTAGGGAGGATTCGTGTTGGGCTTCGATGTCCTGGGGGAAGATGTTAGTCAATTGAAGATATGGGGGTGTTGCAAGATGAAGTGAAATTTCGAAGTGTTCAAAAAAGACAAGAAGCAAGTGAGAATTTGAAGATAGGAAGGGACATTGAAAGCATTGTAGATGCAATTGAGGATGTGCGCAACGAAGGGAAGAACGTACTTTGGACGCTTCATCAAGACTGGGTCTGCTGTGGAAATTCCCAGCTCCTCCGCGACCAGATCTGTAAAGGTCCGACATTGCTTCTCTCGACCTTTGAAGCTGTTCAATTGACAGACCTTGCCTCGGCACGAATAAAGTTTGCGATGATTGAAAGGTTTTGGAAAAGTCTTATCGCGAAGACGCGACTGAATTTGTCCCCATCCAAAGTCACGATAGGGCGTGTATTGCTTTTTGCAATGTCAACCGCTTATTGGCACGAGGAAGAGAAGTCTCTGAGGGATATATTTGCTTTTGTTTACTTCAGGTACAAGATGAGAAAATTTCTCTTAACCCTGGGCGAAAGGGAGATCTACCCGGAACATCGCATCATGATCCAATGTCTTGGAAATGAGGGGCAGTCGCCGATCTCGCGGGGCGGGTTCAGTTCAGCAATTTTGGTTCTTCTTTTCTTCTAGCTTTTTTCTATGTCTCTTACAAGTGACAGGTAACAGTGAAGAAGGCGGCTGAAGAAGCATGCATGTATGTCTGAGATGGAGAAGCATAATTGCAAGGAGGGTGAGACAAGAAAAATCAAAAATGTCTCGTGGGACGTCATCAGTCAAGTGATTGAATGATCTGTTACCACAGTAGACGCGTCAGAAGGATTGCATAGAGGCAAAGGATGTGATGTAAAGCGGCGAGCGGCGAAGTAGTAATCTTGTATACGCAACCTTTTCCACTCTGTTGAAGACCTTCGTGTTCTCGTATCTAAACTTTACAAGCCATATCACGTGAATATACTTCTACAAACTTTCCAGGAGCTTTTCTTCCCTCGGTCTGTTTAGTTTCCTGAAGACGGACTCATGTCTGGCTTGTCCCTGAGATCCGTTCTGTCCCAGATTCAAACAAAGTTCCGGCTCTCCCGGGCCCAGATCGATCAAATTAGCCTTCCAAAGTATCTTCAAAAACGTCACTGTGGATATCAAACTGTGCTTCTGACCAAGCCACGCGCGCCTTCTTCACTGAAGCCGCTTGTCTGGGCGAGCTGACTGTGTACTCAGCCACCAATCTGTCATCTTCTCGTTTTACGTGTTGCTGTTAGTATTCGGCGTCGGTTTCGGACTTTTACTTTTTGGAATAATGGAGCAGTATGTCCCGATTCTACGTTGGCCGTATGCGCATCTCGGCTCGTACCTGGCCTGGCCTGGCCTGGACATTTTTAAGCATCAGGTTTAAAAGGTAGGTAGAGCTGAAAGCGGCACCATGAGGGATTATGGGCTGCAGACTGCATGCTCAAAGCATTATGCAAGGTCTCAACCCCACCATCAAAGGCCAGGTTAGGAAACAATCTTCAAATTTCTGTGTATGTTACAAGAAAACTTTATTGAGAGGCGAATTATTCGAGGTTGTGATTGGAAGCAAATGTCCCGAGAGTCGAATAGATTGTCGCACTGGTTTGGTACCAGGTTTCTCACAGCACGGGCTGGAGAACAGGCTTTTTGATTGACCTCGTCTCCAGAGTCAAGATGGATATCTTTCCAGCAAAGTGCTCCAAGGCATGAAAGCCATCAGAGACGCTCGAGGCGTTCTGCACGTAGCGGGCCATATCAGTCGCTGTCTTAAGGCCCGGAGGTCGTCTCAGACATCTGCGCATCAACTTCCAAATTCAACAAATTCAACTCCAGCCTCGGACATCGATGTACAGTACCATTCGGGGTTTTCAGCAGTAAAAGTGTCCTATTTGGACTTAGCCTTGGCTAAGTGAGCACCCCCAAATCAAAGTCTGGACACTTCTCTGCCTCTCTACCCTCGATCCGTTGCAGACGCAGTTCCCTATGATGGGGAATTTCATGCCGCTCGAATCGCCTGCCTTGCTGGGCCAGAAATTGAGGGGGTGGTTCCAACGATCCAATCAGACGCAAGGCGCCGCCCCCGCTTCAGTACGTGGTATGCAGGTGCTCGAAAAAGTATTGATTGACAGCATCCCCGACAATTATTTTAAATGGGGCGAGTTGTACCTCATTTCGACGAGACGATTGTCCTTGAACGAATGAAACGCCTATGAGCTTATTGTTCGTGGTGTTGATCAGCGATGATCGGTCCTCGGAATTCGAGGACAAGAAGTCTAGATCAGAGTAGAACCTCCCTACTTGTATCGCCCAAGATTTTGAGGGAAGTTTGTCGGCGCTGGAGCCGGCCCAGGAACACTGAAACCAGGTTGTGCGGTACCTGCGGTTGTGTGAAGTCTGACAGCTGTGCTAGAAGTTTCAGAACGAAGATGCTGCTCCCAGCCAGAGACTGAGAGCCACAGCATCAGTCGACGTGGCCGCGTGAAGATATCAAAAGTGTTTTCATCCTGATAACAAGCTGCCCTGGGCGTCAGTCCATTCTCCACTATGTCGCAATCCCAGCGCGGGCGGTTGGCGCTTCTCGTGGATGTCTAGGCCTGGGATAGGACGGCATCCCTCAGGCCTGCTTCTTTCTGAATCTCGAGCTGATGCGCGTTGAACATGCTGCTCGCTGCCCTGCCCGCACACCCTTTTCTCCTGCGTCGACCCCAATGGCTTTCTCCCAGGAGTGCGTATTGCCTAAAGGACGGCGTAAGGCAGCCTAGGTGTGTGTCAGGAGACACAGATCATTGGCTTGATCTCGCTGAGGTCGACAATCACGAGGATCGACGAAAGCAGTTAGAAGCTGTTCTTGTGTGTGAGCTGCCAAAAATATTGAGGTCCATCCTTCGAGATTGATTAGGAATTCAAGGTCTTTTGTGAGATCATGCTGAGAAAAGGAAGTGGCCCGAGTCTAGCTGCACTCTCAGAATTCATCTGACCTTTTTTCGCATCCTTTGTTCCTGCAGAAACCACGCAGGTAGAGCCAGAACAGAAAAATATATGTCCGTGGCACACCAAAAACCGTGCTTTGTCAAATTGGGCTACCTGCGCAGCCGACCAAGGGAAGTGCGACCCCCGGGGCTCACTCCAGGCGCTTTCAACTCTCGAGGTTATTCTTATTCTTTCGACACTCAAACGACATTCCTTACGACCACACTCTACGACTCCATTGACTCCATCGTTCTCTCAGATCAAGGGCTTCATTGCTTCTCTGATCGTCGTTCTTGCTTACTTGCGCATTGCATTCTCTCCTGCTTCGATCAATCAACAGGACCCCGCCGTTCGCGTCTCAGTCGTGCCCGTTCCTATCAACCTGGCGAAACAGAAATCAGTCAATTGTCGCAGTTCCTCGCTTCCAGTTCGACATTCAATCAAGTCATCACATCCCGAGCACTTTCGCACATTTGAACCGCATCGACTTCCCAGGATCCCCCAAGCTTATGCAGGTAGCTTGAAGCTTCGACGATCTCCCTCCGAAACCACTCCACCACACTGAGTCCAAATTATTTCTCGGCCCTCATACGCAGCTTCTCTGAGCTTCGAGGATTGAGGGCCGTCTCTGCAAATAGTTTCTGGTAGCCATGGCATCGTCAAAGGTACAAACAATAACTACATGCCAACATAATTTATTTATAGATCAGCGCTGATCATGCACTCAACAGGAAATCCAGCATTCCTCCAGGCCTCTGAGCCAGCATCGTCTATCCATGTCTACAAATTCTGGCTCCCTTCCGAAATCTCATTCACGAAACCATTCCCATTCCGTATCATCGGGATCCCTTATCCCCAGCCATCGAGTGACACGTCGGAAGAGCGTGTCTTCCAATGCCGCCAGCAATGTCGCCGCAATGGTAGCTGCTGTGAGGGAGGCGGGAGAAACCACAACGGGAATGCCTATTACTGCCCGCCGAAACACCATGTCGAAGAACGCCTCTGCCAGGGCCACAGCTCTCGGAAGCCTCCCTTCACCACCCGCCAGTCTGCCGAGCCACAGAATTCGAATGTCAAGTGGAAAGTCTGATCGTGGTGAGAGTGCCATTGACGACGATCAAAACGATGATATTGATGAGGATGAGGAGGATTTTAAACAAGCGCGAATGAGAAGAGCCAGTGAGGGCCAACACCTGATGAAGGACGGAAAGAAGAGCGCTGGGAGTGATCTCAAGTGTGACAAGTGTGGAAAGGGATACAAGCACAGCAGCTGCTTGTCCAAGCATTTGTTCGTGCCCACCTTCCTTTCCAGAGTGTGCCAACTTGGCTTCGCGATGCGAATCCGGTCTTGATAGAATAAGAGCTGTCTATCAAGACCTGTGGTTGTGCGATTTCCTAAGAATGATTGTTAACACTTGACTGCAGATGGGAGCATACCCCGGAGTGGTCTTTCACTTCCAAATTGCTTATCTCTAAGCATCAACAGGTGCAATTGTTGGAAGCGGCCTCTGTCCTCGTCGCTATGAATCAAGATGGCACTACCCCACCAGATTCAGCGAAGGACTTCCAAAGCGACCAAGACTCGGCATCTCCCGCTGCATCGGGCTCATCGGAACAGCACGATGGGATCAGCTCAGCGGATACGACACCTCCCCCTCAGGCGGACATGTTCAATACTTATAGCAGTGGATCCTACACTGGCAGGCACAAGAGGTATAGCAGCGGGACAAACTACTCTAGATCCTACCAATCCGCTCCATCAACCAACTTGCCGTTCAGTGGCAGTGTTCCCAGCGGCTCTGGCTTCGGCCACTACCGTCAACCGAGCCATGAACGTCGCCCACCGTCTTCGGGTATCAGTCGCAACCAAGAAGATGAGGGCTTGGCAGCTGCCGTCGAGCTCCTCTCTTGCAGCTTTGGAAGCACTGGAACTCCCAGGACGATTCCCGTTACCCTCCCAGCGGATGCTCCACCTGTCCCTCATATTCCTGCGCAATATCTCAACCAAGGCAACTTTTCAGGCACAACCCTGACACCACACCAACACCCTCGCCAGACCGAGAGTTACACTCGTCACCAGATCCGTCACGATGGAGATATAAAGATGGAGGAGAGCGAGGAAAGCGTCGCAGATGATGATGAATATGACCACCGTTCCAGAGGACGAAGTGACGAAGACGATGATGGCGTCTTTGGTCGCATGGAGGAGTAAGGAAGGACACATAGCCGATGAGAGACCTGTCCTCGGCCGATAATTTCTTTTGTAGTCTGTGATATATAGTGGCGAGCAAGTTCCGCAGCTCCGCAGCCGATTTTCAGCACCGAAAGGACTGGCAGTATTGTCCAGAGGTTAAAGTGATGTCCAGCGTCGAGCAAACGCCACAGCATTTGAGGAATTATCTTTTGGATGGAATTGAGCATGTCATATAGTGAACGTATGTCATGTATGAAATGCGTTAGCGAACAAAAAGATGAAGTCTTCGAGAGATGTATGAATGTGATTGCACCACGTTACTGACATTGGCAAAGACAGCAAGGTGAGGAATAATAAACTCGTTGGTCGAGATAAGAAATAGTGAGAAGGATATCCCGCGATACATTTCGTTGTAGAGAGAGTTATGAAATTGTAGAACATGTGGTAAAGTTTGGAAGCTTCTTGAGAAAATTTCGGTTTAGGAGACCAACCCGTTTGAGCTCCTTTTTATGGGTTGTCCGGCCCACGATTAATGTACGTCACTGTTCTCGCGTTTAACAACATCGTGAGTTTCCAACCACCCCACCAAGCAGCACAACATCGCCTTGCAACAACCCATTTCCTTCTGTGCATTTGCGACATTTGGCCCTCAAGATGCCATCTACCAAGCAGAAAGTAACAGATAAGGCTGTAGCTGTTTTGCAGCAGGGCGACGCCGTTATTCGTCCTTCCAAGATCCCGCGTGTTCTTCGATTCCCCCTCATTGTTGTGCTGTCGACAGTGCTCAGCGCCTTTCTGTACTCGTTCACTGCGGACTATACTGTTGCAAATCTTGCTGGAGTTTCTCGGAGACACGAGGGGTGGGAGGATATTGTTGTTCTCGTTGCATCTAGAGCGCAAGTGTTCCCAGATGTTCTTGGGTAGATTACTTGCTAACGCGTTATAATAGTCTCGAGCTTGGTCTTGGATGGTTCGGGAATTATGACAGTTATGATCTGACTGCTCTGACTTTGTTGTCTCATGGCCCTCCAGTGAGTATTTCTGTTTGCGCCGGAAGGACTTGACTAACAGCTTCCAAGCTCTATCTTCTGAAGACATTCTATGAAGTGAAGCCAGTGGCAATCATACTGTCGCTCATTATCGACTCTCTGACTTCCTATATCCCATTCCGACTTCTGCGACCTCTTTCCCTCGCGCACTCCGCCTCGATTTCTCCAAACTCCGTTACGGTGCCGAACAATGAGATTGTTACGTCAGTCTCCATCCAGGCATATACCACTGTTCTTGCGGCCTCTATCTATGCCGTGACCCTCTACACAGCGTACTCGTCCTACCTCCCGGTTTACCTGGTCACATACTTCTCCGATATCAAGACAGTGGCTGCAGTACATAACTCGTCGGTGGTCACCCTGTTTCCTCTCACCCTTCTACTTGGGGTCGCTGCCAGGTCATTTATCTTCACTCCAGCTGCGGCTTCAGCACCATCAAAAGCGGATGCCAAACTAGCTGCTTTTAACCCAGCGTCGGCAACGCTTGCAGAAACGTTCTGGTATAATGTCTGGGGCTTTACTACGAGGACCAAGATCGTCATCAAGAGGACTGCAACTTTGATGCTTATTGTGGGAACCAACACATTTGTGCAGATATTCTTTACAGTCGAGGGTGTGGAGGCCATCGGTGCAGCTGCCTATTCTGGAATTTGGACTCTTGCCGCTGGAATTACAGGAGCTGTGCTGGGCCTGGTGGGGGCTGCATGAGCGTGTTGGTGAGTTCGTTGAGATGATGATGCATGTACGATTTCGGGAGGCACTTTAATGTATGGATAGGGACGGCTTGCATTTGATATGGCGTTATTGCATGGAGGTCAGCGTCACGGGTGGCTGGAAACAGTCTATCACGCCTTAGGGGAAGAAGGCGTTCATGGAAAGGGCAGAATTGCCATGATTTTCACGGACATTCATGAGGCGAGAATGATGGAAAACGTTGTGGAGAAGCAAGAAAGTACATAATTCGCCTTCAGCTGAAGTTGGGATGATATCAGACTCCCACGTTTCCCTGTGATACGAGCTACATGAAAGTGAGTTGTTTGGGACAGTTTAGCGGCTAAGTAAACACAGAACTGGAAGGAGCGTCACGAGGCCTAATAACTCATCTTAAACGCGTTTGGTTTGGGGATCACCAAACAACCTTCAACGCAACTTTCCCATACCATCTACAACATGAAATATGGCCCTCATGATGGCTTCCGACGCGTCAAGAAGGTATTCCTCTGCTTTCATACTAAATGCACCCTCATTCACGTGCGCAGAAGGAGCCCCATAGGAAGTCACGCCAGGGCGGGCGCGCAGGGATCCATAGTTCTAGCGCACTCGCGAATTTGAACTGGAACCGCAGAATGCTGACTTCACGGCGACAGATTGCTCGACGATGGTAGTATTAGCTGTCGCATCAAGCTGCCACAGTCCCTACCGAATAATACGAGACCAGCAAACTCTGGCGCAGAGTCATCGCAGCAGATGGCTCCCACTGCAGCTATGGACGTGCCTCTCGAGAGCACCAGCCCCAGCTCGCGCCGTAACAAGGGCAAGATCGTTGAAGCTCTCCAGAGCATGGGGAACTTGAACAACAATTTAGATACCCTCGAATTACCGACCGACCCCGATGCGCAGACCACGGTGACGGACTTTCTGGACTTCACCGAGTATCTGCCAGCAGATATGATCCGGTCTCTGACTCTGGTCGGCAACCTCGACGAAAAGTACTGCGAGAACTCTGTGAGTGTCCATGAGCTCACGGCGAAGTATGGAAAGCTTCCTACGTTACCGGCAGATGGAAAGCCAGATCCTGTGACACTCCGCGCAGATATCTCGGAGCATATCAATCAAGCAGTAACCGCCCGTACCCTTGCCCACGCAGAGGCAACTCGCATGGCTGATAATGTCGACCGTCACTTCAATCGAGCGAAGAATATACTAGCGAAGCTGGAGGCGATGATGGATACATACCCAAGTTCTCGAGAGGCAAGCCCAGCTCCGCAGAAGGCAAAATCCCCGACCGCGACTCGAGCCCCGAAGATATTGTTGAGAGTTGGTGCATCTTCAGAAGCTGCGTCACGAGTACGAAAGCACCGCGCTCCGAGAATCACTGTGCCTGGAGAGGTCCTCGCGCCGTATGAGCTAGATTACGAATCATATGGTTCCGAGAGTGATATTTCGTCCTCCGAGGAAGAAGAGCCGATCACACCACGAGCTACACCTGGAGGAACTGTGCCGAAACTTAAGCTGAAGGTTTCGAGGAAGGATAGAATGCCAAAGCCACCTCGTGGACCAAGACCTCCTGGACAAATGGGTACGAACGTCCACAGCCAAGTCGCTGGTATCTCTACAAGCAATGCGTTGGCTAAGCTAAAGCCACCACCACCAGATGCAAAGAAAGGCGACGACTCTCTCCCTTGGCTTCAGCTAAACGATTGGGAACTTGCCCATCTTCGAAAGCGAATGAAGAAGAATGCTATCTGGAGCCCAAGCGATACCATGATTGCACGCGAGTTGAAGCAGCTTGGCCGTGGGTATGAAGCATACAAATCAGCCAAGGCTCAAGCTGAGGCTACCGGAGAACCGTTCGACCAGCCTGAACCACCGCAATTGAGAGGAGAGACCGTTCATGCAGAGGGTGCGATAAGCGTAGAAGCACTCAGGCTGGAGCCTTCACTCAGCAATCGTGGCATGAAGCTTAATGAAGCAAAGAAGCTAAAGAAGGAGAACCAGGCCAAGGAACTTGCCAAACAAGCTGCTGAAGAAGCCGAGGAGTCTGCTCGTAAGATGGCCCTCGCCGCCAAGGCTATGGCTGGAATCTTTGAGAACAAGGACAAGAAACCCCCTGCAAAGACTCCAAGCAAGCCAGCGAAGAAGCGCAAGAGAGAATCGCCACCTCCTGATGCTGAAGGAGAGAAGGGTGCAGAGAAAGAGGCGGCAAAAGCCGCAAGACCCCCGCTCAAGAGAAATAAGACTGAGACACCTGTTCCTGTACCTCAGCCGATTTCTACGAAGCAAACATCACCTATCCTCCCACCTGAATCTGGCGCACCTTCCATTTCTTCCGAGGCGGCTCCTCTTGCTACACCTACTGAAGGGCCCATGGATATGAGTGGTTTGCCAATTCTTGCACCCGCCCCTGCCCCGACACCTGCACTGCCTGTCCTTTCCCCGAAGAAATCTTCCACCCCAATCTTACCTCCGCAACCACGCAAGGCTGTCAAGAGGGAAGCCATGAAGAAGGAGGTTGTCAGGAAGGAGCCCGTGAAGAAGGATGCTGCTAAGAAGGATGTCAAAAAAGAAGTCAAGAAACCCGAGCCTGTCGCCAGTGCTGCTCTTTCGAGACCTAGAAGGACTTCGGGAGTAGAAACTTCTGCACCACCAACTCCAGTTGTTGCTGAACCACAACCTCCCAAGAGACCCGCCTCAAGACCAACTTCTTCCCGAAGCAACAAGGCCAGTGTGGAGCCGCATCAGCCAATTCCATCAACCGCAACAGCAACCATCGATCGACCACGCCGTGCAAGCACAGCCCGCAATACACCTGCTCCTGAACCCCGCCAGCCAAGTAAGCGTACGAAGCGTCCTGCTCCTGGTGTTGTCACAGCTGGATCAGAAGGCTCTACGACAGTTAGTGTCGGCAAGCGAAGCACAGCCACACGCAAGAAAGCCGGCGCCAAGAAAGAAAAGAAAGATGGTCGCGAAGGCAGTGCCGCTCAAGAGGCTTATGACGAAGTCGATGATGAGGGAAATATCATTGATCCTGATGAACCGAGATATTGTCTTTGTAACCGAGTGAGCTTTGGGACTATGATTGGTTGTGAAAATAATGATGTGAGTTTCCCCTATCTGATTGTCCTGTGTCAGAAAGGACATTCTAGTTTAGTGAATCGTGCTAATAGGTGATTAGTGCGAGAAGGAATGGTTCCATCTCGAATGCGTAGGCTTGACAGAAATCCCGGCCAGAACTACAAAGTGGTATTGCCCCGAATGCCGCGTTGCACTTGGTATCGGTGAGAAAGGAGAGATTAATGCGAGGGGAAAGAAGAAGTGACTAGCAGCAGTAGGCGTTGCAGTGGTGGTTGGGAGTTCATGGTATTTAGGAGTGCAGTGAAAGTGAGCGCGCGCTTTTCGGTAACTATGGGATCAAGGGACAATGGAGTGACAAAGGATATTACTTGTATTGCTATGTATGGTTTACAAGCATGGTTATAAGTGCATTGATATTGATGTTGTATAACTAAATCAAAGGGAAGGGAAGCATATTAGAATACTGTATCACAAGAGCAATTCGAGGGAATCAATACATTTCATGCATCCTCGAAAACCTGACATCTGAATCACCCAGCCAAGCTGGGACTTTCAAAACTTCAAAACCGACCTCCAGGCCAAACCATTCTACTTCCCATCCTTCCCCTTCTTACCTTTCGATCTCTCATTGTCCTTCTTCTCTGGGCTCTTTTCCCGCTGCTCCCAAGCACCTTCCCGCTTGCCCTTCGCCATCTGCTGCCGCTCCCGCTTCGACAAATTCTCCCCTTCCACCTCCACTGGGACATCTTTGCTACCGCCCTTCTGCCTGAATATCCGATCCTCCCCGGTGCTCCTATCCCACATTACTTCCCCACCAACCAACCTAAAATACCAAATCCTATGCATGGGAATCCAAGCCTCATCACTCTCATCCCCTACCCACTGCCCCGCTGGCTTCTCCTGCAAAAATTCTTTATGTCTGTCCTCGTAGCCGATGACCCATCTGTCTATTTTATAGTTCTTGGGATCAAAGCGGAGGCGGGAGAGCACGTCGGAGGCGGGGCGGAGGGCATGTCCTGGACCTTTTGGGACTTTTCGCCAGGAATTTCCAGTGGAAGGGGCCGGGGCGCCTTGGCGTTCGGGGGCTTTGAGAGTCGGGAGGGGGAATGGTTTGGTGCAGCGGATGTAGGGTGCTACGGAGCGGTGGTAAGCTAGAATTCTGGATTTTGAATGTCCCGGACGGATGGAGACATTGAAAGGTGGTCTGGAAACTTACTTTCTGGCAAGGCAGGCTTGCCTACCTGCTCCGCAAGATCGGCTGCTGGGAAGAGGATCACGCTGACGCTGTGAAAGAGGTCGGTACCTGGTTGACGCGATTTCTGGACCTTCTCTCGCCAGATCTGAGTTGTACTATCAATCGCCAACATTGATTGTGCCACATCCTGTGGGACATTGGAAGAGAGACCGAAAATGTAATGACACTCATAAGTGTCGCCATCTTGTGAGCCATCAGCAACGAGACGATATCTGGTTCCAGCGTTAGTATTTGGTTTTGGATGTCCCACGAGTCCCAGGACACTTACGGCCATGGCAAGACAGTGAGAATCGTCTTCCATTGAGTCTGTATGTCTGAGCCAAATTAGCATGAGCTATGGTAGAAAGTGTTGGTTCAAACTCACTTCTTTGGAGAATCTTGACTTCCAACTCGACTTTGCGAATCCATTCGCCGCCGTGTACGTCCGATCCAAGGGAAAGAACGTCGATTCTGATGTAGATTGGGCAGTATCCTAGTTTAGATTGTATTGCCTGTGTTCGCAATTTCTCCAGAAGTTCAGCCCAGTCTTTTGCGGTGTCCTCAGCATATGGATGGTCACCTAGAATGCCTGATAATGTCCCGCCTGATGAGGGGCTTTGGTAAGTGCTGCTGAAGTGGTCGAAGAACTTGAGGATCAACTTCGAAATGAGACACATCTGATTTTGGTCGTCTTGATAGGGCTACATTGTCGTGTTAGTATACCGCCTGTTGTATTGTCTTAGGACTTGTGGGACATTACCTGTGATCCTTGGGCAAGCAGCTTCACAATATCGCTCTCTTCGATCTTGCTCCAAATGCCACGCTGGATCGCCCAAGCACGAATGTAGAAGTATGCAAAGCGTGCGTTCTCGTTGATTAGTCTGGCTGTTTCGGCATCCCTTTTCATGCTTTCGACAAAGGTCCGAGCCTGAGAAAAGAGTCAGTATAAAAGTCCCAGGATTTATGAGGCATGCAAATGACCGATTCAGAGCCATGCTCAAGGAATGACTGCGGAGCATCGAGGATGCTTGGATACGCTCTGATCAGGCTTCCCCATTGGAGATAACGAAGCTTGATTTCACAGCCGTCTACGTGCGGAAACCAGAATGTCAGCAATGTCTCCAATCGCAAGGGATAATGAGATTTCAAGAATTTAGACTTACCAAAGCGCATAAAGATGGTAACCTCTGACGATGTAGCGTTGATGGTGAACACATCCACTTCGATCTTCTCTCGGTCTTCGACCTCTGCGACCTTCTCCCAGAAAACGTCCTCGTAGCGCTCTGGCGATATAGTACCAATGGCTTTGCAAACGAGGGGTTCGTCGCATGCTAGTACTTTCATTGAGAATGTACCTGAAGGTCGGGGACAATCAGTTGATGTCTCCCAATCGCTTTGCGGACATGCGGGGTAGCCAATCTTGACCTACCTGCTTTGAAGATTCTGACCCGTGGGAGTGCTGATGCTCGAGCCTTGCTTGCATCGTTCGATGGAGTCTCAATCTTAATGTCCGTCTCGTCGATGGTACCTTTGCCTTGCTCAAAGTACATGCGAAGTAGCTGAAACTTCCTTTCGAAGCGCTGCCAATCCTCCGCGATGGGCATGCCGTACTCCAGCTCTAGATCGTTGCGCAGCTTTGTGAAATCCGTAGATGTTCCATCGAGAGCCGCGAAGGTGAAGAGGGGTTCCGCCATTGATACCGATTGATTCTGTAGTGGTGAAGGATTGATTGAGAGAGACGTCGCGGACTTGGCAGTGACGATGTGTTGGTAGTGAAAGATGATTGACAGAGAAATTGATGGTGATGGAAGGAGAAAGTTGTGTTCTATGTATCAAACTTTTGACTCATTCACCGAAGCTGCGATGGATGTGGAAGTCGCGACTGCCGTTTTTGCTCCGCCTAGAAACACGATGACTCAATGGCTTTGCCACGAGGATCATTTGAATGTCCCCATAGTATTGGGGACAATGCATTTATGCTTAAAGCCTCAGACAGATGAATGAAAGTTAATAGTGTTTCGAGATGGAATGGAGCCGCTTTTCGCCCCATTGTATTGAATCTTTTAGCTGATGAGATCATACTGTGGTGTTCCTGTTCCCAAAAAGCAAAGTACTGGAAAGCCTGGGACATTCACAGGCAATCTGAGGTGAAGGAGAAAACACAGTGAAACATCAAGTAGAACGTACCTAGACTCTCGTTGAAAGATGCTCGCTTGTCGTTTTTCTTTCTGTCAATGAAGCTTGAAGTGAATATGTGTGGAAGTGAACTAGGAGATACAAGAAGGATGACTCAGGGTTCTTCATCACGGGGGACATTAAATTGATGAATTCGGTGACGAACAAGGCGTAGAGGTGCCATACTCAAGGCGGGAGAGCTGAGTTTACATAAGGTTCACAATAATTCGGATCTCTCATCTAGGTTTGCGAAGTTGTGGTTTGTAAATGAGACCTTTTCCCTTAATAGGTGTACCAGCCGATGTGAGCTGCCCGAAATGCTCGGGCCGACATTCTCGTAGTTTGTTCAACCTCGTCTCTATATCGTCTTGCAGTGTATATTTATCCTGATATTATTTATCTATTCACTTCATGTAGACTGTGTGTACAAGACCTGTTTTTTATGTTGAATTGTGAAGGAAGTTTCTAGATCAGATTACTTGACTCTGAAGTTTCGTCGTTCAATGACCTGGGCAAGTTCAAGCATAAGTAATGTGCAGACAAGGAGTTTCATGTTATGAAAGTTAACAATGGATACAAGTATACGTCTATTTATCACCACGTTTCCTGTTTTTTTGTACAGTTCTTCTGTTTTCTTGCGGTTATGGCAGGAGTCGGCCGCAGCAAGTTTGGTTGAAACACCGCAAGTGAAATGAAACGCAGCTGAATGCCCAATGACTTGGGATTGCTGGGGAATGGATGGGCCGGAATCAGATAGCATCATCCACCATTAGAACCAGCACTTGATTGTTTTTGTGTTGTTCTTCCGTCCTTCTAGGTCCTTGGGAGCTGTTCAAGACGGTGTGGCTGCTAGCGAATCATTTCTAGAAGCACACCAACTCCCCAGATCAGCAAACGGGGCTTGGCCACCATCTCCTCATTCTCCATGGAGTCGTGGACTGACGATTGGGGTCCCGAGAGTTGCAAGAGTTCCAAGAGTTCCAAGACTTCTCGCTGAACGGAATCACGCAGCTCCGTGGCAAAAGGAGTGGAATTTCTTGGGTGGCGGAGGAAATATTGCCCAGCCCTTGGCCTCTCGGACAGCGTCGCAATCTGTGGTCGGGAGATGGAAAGTCTTGGTAGAGAGCCTTCTTGGCTCGCGATTGCACTTGAACTTGAGTTTGTTTGAACTGAGCTCAGGCGATGCGAGTCCGAAAGTTTTGATGTCGTATCGGCTCGGAAATGCGCTGAAGAAAGTTGCCTTTCCACCGCTCACTCAGCTGCCCAGGCAGCGAACAGAATGCTAACCTACCAAATAAACCTCATCGCCAAACATCGATGGTCGCTCACTCTTCCATAATACTGTAATGCCCTCACTGCGGCCACGAATCTTGCTCAACTCTGGGACACATGCCAAGGTACACAGCCCTCTCTCCGCCAAACCCCAAGCAATTCCTCTGCGATGCCAGGAGATTCCGTTCGGCGAAGGGTCTTGTGCTCTGGGACGGTCTCGTCTTGAACGAGATTCATTGGAGCGAGGTGGCGGTGATGCTTGGCATTCTCTTGGCATTCTCTTGGCGTGCTACATGCACACCCCCTCGATTCATTCGTCAAAACTCAGTCCTCATCTCCGCCCAATTTTGGTGACGATGATAACTCATCAGGTACTACGCCACGTGATACTCCCATAAATTGCTTAGCGCTTTCCTAAACCTACGCTGTGCCCTTAGCCGCCAAGACACTAGGAGAGCGCTGACCTTACTAGTGTGCTTGAAGTGGGTTGCCAAGACTTCTGGGCAGCAGCGGAAGGAGCTCATCGCTCAGCATATAATAAAACACTCCTCCCGAGTCCCAACTCGAACTGTGTTGACGAATTTCTGACCTTACAGCGCGTCATAAGTTGGCGCATTTCTACGATATCGATAAAGCCAGAGAATCGACTGCAAGACTCGGCATCATCAAACGAAGGACGCTATTATAGCGCATACCCCCTTTCACAACAGCCGATCAACAACGAACGCTCATTGGCCATGTCTGCGCAAGAGACCCAGCCAGATCCTGCTCCCACCAGCACTGCTGCGCCTGAGGCTCCTCGCCCAGCTATCGCTGCCGATGATAACCTCTCTTGCCAGTGGGACAAATGCTCTGAGAGATGCACCTCCGCTGAGGCCCTCTTTGTGAGTCTTCATCCCAGTCGTGTCACGTGAACAGAATTGACAGTTTCCAGGAACATATCTGTGAGAAGCATGTCGGACGAAAGAGCACAAACAACCTGAACCTCACTTGCGGATGGAACTCGTGCAGAACCACCACCGTCAAGCGTGACCACATTACTTCTCACATCCGAGTCCACGTGCCTTTGAAGCCTCACAAATGTGACTTCTGTGGCAAGGCCTTCAAGCGCCCCCAGGATCTCAAGAAGCATGTCAAGGTATGTGTACAAATCCTCGAAACACGGGGAAAACAGTGTTAACACGTCAAAAGACTCACGCCGACGACTCGGTTCTTCTTCGATCCCCAGAGCAGCATGGACACCCTGGCCAAGGATCAGGATACAGACAGGGAGGCAAAGGTATGTAAAGCAACATCAATGGTTGTTCCCCTACTTACCCACTTCTGACAAAGGAAATAGTGATTGCTAACCTGCAACACCTTGCAGCAACCGGAGGTTACTATGACCACAGCGCCCAAATGCACCCCGGATCTGCTCCCAGCTATGGCGCCCATCACTCAACCCACAACGGGTACTATGCTCCTCAGCCACAACCATCTTCTTATGCCCCAGTCTACTACCCAGTCAGCCACGGTGGTGACCTCGGCCAACATGCTGCCTACGACGGACGCAAGCGTGGATACGATGCCTTGAACGAGTTCTTTGGCGATGCTAAGCGCCGCTCCATTGACCCCAACTCCTATGCTCAAGTCGGACAACGCTTGATGGCTCTTCAGGGACTTCCAATCCACGGTGGTGGCATCTCCGAGTATATCCCAGCCGGACCATCTCTCGTTTCTGTTGACGGCCATGGCGGTCACCATCACAGTGCTCATATGCCTCAACACCAGTACGCTCTCCCATTGCCAGCTGTCCGCACCAAGGCCGATCTCATGAACATCGATCAATTCCTCGAGCAAATGCAATCAACTGTCTATGAGAACTCCAATGCCGCAGCAGCAGCTGGTATTCAACAACCAGGAGCTCACTACACTCACGCCGGTGTCAACTTCCGCCAAAGCCACTCACCACCACAAACTCTGCACCATCTGGGACATATGAGCTCTCACGTCTCCTCATCTCATGTCACCGCACCAATGATGGCAACTCACTCCTCCCAATCTACTTCATCTGGAACTCCAGCTCTCACCCCACCATCATCCTCCGTCTCCTACACATCCGGACACTCGCCCGTCTCCTCGCACGGCATGTCTCCTCAATCCCGACACTCCTCAACCGCCGGTTCAGCCGCCTACCCAACTCTCCCCGCCGTCTCTCTCGGCTACTCACCACACGCCCAGACAGCACCAACAAGCACTCTTGGCACAAACTTCGACAGTGATCCTCGCCGTCGCTACTCCGGTGGAATGCTGCAACGAGCCGCTCAACCACAACGCTCCGAGATGATGGACACATCTGACGGATCTCCCACTCCATCTCCCAAGGCTGGCACCACACCAACCCTCTCCCGAGAAGTCACCAACAACATAGACCCTGCGCTCTCCGGTGTTACTTCTCCTACCGGCACTTCCCACTCCGACAGCGGAGAGAGTGCAAGAGATCGTGCCGAGGAGCTTTGGATCGAGAACATCCGTGTCGTTGAGGCGCTGAGAAAGTACATCGCCGATCGTCTCGAGCGAAAGGAGTACGATGAGGAAGATGTCTCGATGGGTGGAACTGATGAGAAGACCGAGAGCAGGAAGGACGGCGAGAGCTTGTATCCTGTCTTGAGGGCTGATGATGATTAGATGATGGAATCAAAAGGGTTGCTGATGAGTTGATGACTTTGATGGCTTCGTGTATATGCTTATGGTTGGCGTTTGATGATCATACCTGGCTGGTTGATGGTAGTGGCTGGCTTTGCTCTTTTTTCATGGTATTGCGATTATTTCGCTTCTCAAAAATATGGTAGCTGGCTTTCATGACTGGAATTTAAATTATGTAGCAATTTCAATATGCTCATGTACCAAAACATTCTCGCGTCCGCTCTTGATATGGTGAACTGTGATGAAATATTATAGAATGTCTTGAATACTGTCCAGTATAGTCGTCTATTCTTCCGTTTTCGAGAACAGATTGAAGCATCCCAATGTCCTTCATGAGTCTACGTCTCATTGTACAGCTTATCCGCACTTCAAATTTGTGAAAATGTGGCTACTTCAGAAAGCTCACCCCGCTCGTTGCAGTCCTTAGAGTCATCAAGGGGTCGGCCCGGGACATCGGAAGAGACCCCGGATCGTGGATGACATCGTTCTCTTGACCCCACTACATACCCCACCATAGCTCTCTCACTCCGGCGCTACCAAAATAACCAACTCATGTCTCTCCTCCTCAAACAAGCACCCTCCTTCATACTTCCTCTTACTCGCCAGCAAAGCGCCAACTCAATCCAAACAATCAATCTTAGAATCCGTACTCATCCATTCTCCAGACCTATCCTACTAACAACTCAGAATAAACCTCGGTTCAGAATGTCACACACCTACACATCCGAATACCCAGCAGGCCTGAAGGTGGAGAGTGGTATTAAGGAATTTTTTGAAGAGTTCTATAAGATCAGTGATACGGGGACGGAGGAGGCGCATGAACGGTATGCGGATTCGTGGGTGCAAGGAGGGACGATTGTTATGGCTAGTAAGGTTGGGAAGGGGAGGGATGGTGAGTTCTGTTTTCTTTTTGGTCGTTGTTTCTATGACTTGAAATCCTTTCTAGATCGTGCTGGAGTCTGAAAGACCTCAAGTCTTAAAATGAGATGAGGTTTTGCTTTAAAATAATGATATAAAAATAATGTCCTGCAGCAGGAGATGAGCGAGTGCCGCTTATGAGGAAAGAAGAAAGCTGACACAAAACAAATAGAAATCCTAGGAATCCGGAAAGGAATGTGGGAAAAAGTTGCCTCGAGACTTCACAGCCCACTTAAGATCTTTCCATTTGGAGAGAATGCTAATGAGGTCATGCTTTATGGGACGGTGGCTTACGTTTTGAAGGATGGGAGGAAAGCTAATGTGAGTTCTCTATTTCGCCCTTATCGTCTCTACTTCTTGTTAGGAGAATTTGGAGGGAGTTCTGGAAGGATTGGTTGAAGTTAGATGGGCGAGACGAGAGGAGAGGAGAGGAAAGAAGGGGGCTGATTAGGGACAGGTTGAGTGGGGAGCGAGGGCGAACTTAGTGAAGGATGATGGAAAGTGGAAGTTCAAGTACTATCAAGTATATCTAGTGAGTTGAAGTGTCCAGAGATGGGATGAGAGAGAGCCGTTCTGAATGTGAATAGGATACTGCTGCTATGGCGAATGCTAAATGAAGTTGTAAGAGAAATTACCATCATGAAGATGGGATGGGCATTTTTGGGTAGGCAAAGCACTGAAACGAAGAATCAAAAGCAATTGAATATGACCTAGCTTGCCATGACTGCTTGACCTAGTATAATAGCCTCCTGACAAGCATGGCATGGTCCTCTTTCCCACTGCTAGCATTGCCCTCTGTAGCAACACAAGATTGCCATCCGCCCGGACCAGAATGAAGTCGAAAGAGTGCGTGAAAGCCGTCAATATGTATCTCGCAATAATGCCGTCCAACGCCTTTTTGACCGCCAGAACGCCACAGAATGCCTCAAATCCACACTCTCCTCACACTCAATCAACATCCATCTCATCCTCCACCCCACCATCAACAAACACCCTCCTCCTCTCCTTCATCTTCCCAAACACCTTCGCCTTCTCCCTCTCCAACGGCAACTCCTCCACCTCCCCACCATTCTCCTCCAACGCCTTCCTCTCAGTCGCCCTCATCTTCGGCAATAGATGCTCATTCTCCGCCACCAACTTCCTATTCGCCTCCTTCTCTCTCTCCTTATTACCCGCCATCCGCTTCTTATAGAAAACTCGTTCACGCTTGGCTCTGATCTCGGATACGCGCTCCATGGCTGTGAGGGTCTTGGCGACCAGGTCGCGGTTGTAGCGGACGGGGACGTTGCGTCGGGCGGCGAAGGTGAGGGTACTGTCTACGACCATTTCTTTGCCGGCGGATTTGCGGAACGCTTTGGTCCATTTCAGCTTGCGGGGGTTGCGCTTCATTTTGAACTTCGAGGTGTCAGTATTTGTATCTGGATATGGGAAAGAAGAGAGGAACGTACGTTCTTGTGGCATTTACTGCGGCAGAATCGGAAGACTCGAGCATCGTTACGCACGAAGGTAATTCCCTTCTGTAGAAATTGTTAGCAAATTAATTCCTCGATCTCTGTCTGAACAGAGAATTGAGATTCTTGGACCGCAAGACAGGAAAACAGCCAGAAAACAACTGTAAAAGGGTACATACCGATGGGTAACAAGGCTGCGAGCAGAAGTAACACGTCTCGATCCTCATCTTGACGTTGCTGCCCTCAGGTCTTCTTTGATATTTTTGTCTCGTTAATCGTAACGTTTCTGGTGCGATAGAAGAAATCTTCACGATAAGATTGAGAGACGCGATGCCTGTTTAGGACTACGGTCTGGTCCGAGCGTTTGTAAATTCTAACTTCTGGAGAAGAAACCGACGGAAGAGATATCAGCGCAGACACCATCCAGAACAAGTACAACATCCTTGCGAGAAGAAGTCTCTTTCGCACGCCCTTCAGACAAATAAAGAGAAACCATGGCCTCAGTCATCGCATACGGCGCTGGAGTAGCTGCGCTCGCCTTCGTTGTACGCCTCACCCTCCCTCATGTCCAGAACAACCACTAACCATTCCACAGGGCAGAGCAGGTCTACTAGCATGGCGTAGATCGCGAGGAGAAGCAGTCGGAGCACTAGGAAAGGCATTTTATAAAGGAGGATTCGAGCCAAGAATGAACAAGAGAGAAGCTGCTCTGATTCTCCAGCTCAGGTGCGCGACCCCATAACTTCCGAGGTATGCTGTATTGACGGTTTGCAGCGAGAGACAACTTACGAAAGAGAGGATACGAAAGAATCATCGAACACTTATGATGCTGAACCATCCAGACCGAGGCGGAAGTCCATATTTAGCAACAAAAGTCAACGAGGCGAAGGAGTTCTTGGAGAAGAACTCGTGAGCACACAGGAGAAGGAGATGTATGAGGAGGTCTATAATACGATTTGATGCATCAGCGACGGCGTTCTAGCGGTATTTGGAAACATGCCCACTTGGGCTTGGAGAATCTCTTCTCTTGAAAGGAATGGAAATCACATTTGATCATGGAAAGGTTCATAATTCATCGCTGCGATTCTATCTACTGGCTATGAAAGTCTTCGGAAATCCATGCAAGGCATTCGCAACTCACTACGATCAGAAAATCCTCGCTATGCAGAGTCAATCATGCTACAAAGATGACAATTTCATACTCCTCCGTGTGTGTTGGGTTGCGATTTCGAGACCCCTACCGCAAGTGCGGACATCTGGAGGCCGTATGCCATCACCAATCCCCTATTCCTCGAAAGGTAGATAGCGAGCGCGGCCTCGAGTGACATGAGGCATGTTCATGAGCTCATTCAGTGTCATAGCCATGAGCGCGCTCTCGTCTCCTGGTGCGTTCCTGATAGCATCTGCGATTTCCTTTTCAGTATATCGCACCTGGCGAGCAGGTGCTGATGCAGCGGTGCCAGTTGTACCTTCGGTTTCCTTGGCAGGATATTGGATGTTGGGATCCAAAAATTGGCCGAGCGGCTTGTTCATTTCTCCTTCATAAATTTGCTCGGTGGGCTCGCGGCGGTACTTTACTTCCTCCCGGTCAACAGCATTGGAGATTGACAGCTCTCTGAAGTCGATCAAGTCCTCGGATTGAGACGAGAGGGACTTGCCAGAAGTGGGTTTGAAACCTTGTCGAGTACCTGATTTCGGACGATGAAGGAGCTGAAAGCCGTCGGTGACTTTAAGAACGGAAGACTTTGCACCCTTGTCACTACTCTTGCGAACTTGAGCAACAGCGACTCCTCCATCCTCCTCATCAGTATCCCAACCATTACTGCGACTCATAGCATCGGCGGCGACCTCGGTAATAGTCCTACTCGGTTGGTTAGCTCACGTCGTCTCTTGAGAATGTAATACTTACTGGACAAGGCTCTCAAGTCTCTCCTTGATAACGACCTCCCGTCCTTTGCTCTTGTCAGTTATATGCTTGATAGCAGTACCAATCATGACTTGCAACGTATAGACCGCATCATTGCCCGCATTATGGAGATTCCACCCGACGAGTCCGAGATCATGGAGGACCGCACCCAACTTGCTAGGATTAGTTTCTTGCTTCACATACTTCCACATATCAGCGGTATCAACAGTCTCTTTCAAGTTGGAGAGATTGGTAACATCATATCCGATGCTCTTGAGGAAGTTGATGTCGGCATCCACATTGTGACCAACCAGAACGATGTTACGCTTGGGTGTATCCGCTCCTGTCAACGTCTCATCTGGTCCAGAGAATGGGTGTTTGAAGCATGAGGCAACCGCAGAGGGAGCGTCATTCATGCTGATGAACTCGCTCTCGCTAAGATATGTCAGTAAGAATCGAAAGTATTCGGAGGCTGTAAACTTGCCCAAACTCGAAACTATCTGGGCAACCAGAAACATGGACACGATTGATCAGGAATCGGTTCTCATGAATTCGGAAGTGTCGGGCTCGAATTTGTTGCATCCAATCCCTTCCTCCATTCCCTGGTTTCACCTGGACTAGGTCAAGTGTATCTAAGGTTGCGACGCCAATCTCTGTGATTTGTTTATGGTTCATCTCATAAGCTTCGACGTCGACCGATATGAAGACGACAGAGTCATGCGGCTTGAACTTCATATATTTTCCGGGGTCGAAGGTTGGTGGCGGTAATTTTGCAGCAGCAGCTTTAGCAGCCGCCTTGACATCGACCCAATCTAGGCCCGAGTTCTGAAGACTTGCCTGGATTGCTTGGGCATCATCTCGCACTTCCCGAATACCCAGATAGTATTGTACTCTCTTAATACTTGCTCCCCAGCCTTGCTGTCTCTGGATTCGGCCCTTGGTTTGCTTGTCCTTTTGCGCCGCCTTCTTGCCTTTCTCGTTCGCTGTAATTTGTGCAAACTTGGATTGGAAAGCCACGAGTGATCGATCACTTGGTGTTTCAACAACGCCAGATTCGTCATCAAGCTTGTAGTAATAAGGAGGAGCTCGGAACTTGAGGTCATCAAAATGCTCTCTGGAGGTTGAGCGACCGAGATATCGAGGATGAGGATTACCGTCGTTCATGAACCCGAAGTAGAAAGCATCGCCAGCACCGCCCTTAGGGATGGTAAGGCGAGTCTTCAACTTAAGGTTGATTGCCTCGAGCAATCTCTCAAATTGCTTGGTTGGAATCAAGACAACTGGTTGTGGATTGAGACCTGTCTGATCCGCGTAAAGATAGAAGCTACAGCAGCGCATGTCAGTTATAATCAGACCTCCCAAAGGCACAGATAAAGAGGAATACATAACTTACAGATCATATGTGTGTCCGTAGACTTTTCCCTTGTCAAAGAATGTCTCAACGACCTAGAAAAGGTATCTGTCAGTGATGTAAGGACAGCTGAATCCGCCGCAATACTCACCCTCTGTCTGTTCGCATGGCCAATGAATTGGTACGGGTACTTCGTAACCATCTTGAATGGCATGAAGCGGACTCCCTCTGGAGCCAATTCACCTTGTTGAAGGTTGTCGAAGCCGAAGACATTGGTGGTGTCGACGCAATTGCCTTGAAAGTAGATCAATAAACAAGACGAGACGAGAAAGAAAGGCAAGTTGACACGTACCATCCTTGTAGATAATTTGACCAGTCTCCACATCAATAGTACCAGTGTTGCTCATCATCTTCGCAATTTGCTCATCTTCAGAATCCGTGCCTTCGTAGACGTTGTTGGCCTTGGCGTTGGGGTTGTAAGGCCACGGGTTGTCAGCTTCAGTTGACATGTTTTTCTCAATAACAACCCCTCCACCTGCTAAGGCTTCAAGTTTGGAGAGTCTATCCATGTTTGATTGCGTTGGCAAACCAAACGCGATCAATTTTATTGTTGTGGGTTGGAAGTTTGTCGGTGGGTGGTGGATGATGTTTGCTTTGGGGTGGGAAAGTGTGGGAAGATATAAACGGAGCTAGCTCGCTTGTGATCTAATTAGGACGAGACCTAAGAAGATTTCATCCCAAATGATCGAGTGAATGAAAGATGATTCCGGAATCTCTTAAGGTACGGGGTTTTCTACAAGGAGAGGCAGGGCGTCGATGCCTAGAATCGGTGCAGAGTTTTCTTGTCATCGAGGAGATGACGCGAGTAGTGCCAGCAGCCTTGTCATGATTTTAAAGCACGACCTCAACAACAGAAGAGAGCATGTTGTCTCGTCTCAACTTGTATAATCTGCTTTGTGGGGAGGTTGGATGGGAAGGAGCCGACTGCAACCTCCTGCAGCGAAGCGAGCGACTGGGATAATAAGCTATCGCCCGATCGGGAAAAATCTACCTTGGTACCTTTAGCATTGCGTTTCTTTATACAGCAGTTCAATTGAAATTTGGGGCTCGAAGAGAACGAGCATTACAAGATTCCGCTACCTTACACGGTGAGGTTCACATTCTTCCATCGTGATGGTTCTGCCCTGATCACGTTTACCAGGGTTCAGCAGGCAAAGTGTAGAAGTTCTTTAACGAAGAACCAAGCTGAGAAATCTCATACAATGCCGCGAGATCCTCTAAAATACACAATTGGAAATCCGATTGTCACATAAGATTCAGGGCATTCTGAGGATCCATAAAATACATATCTCTGCCTCTACATCGGAGATACAACAAGCTCCGAAAATGATCACTTTTAGTAGCAACATGCTAACCCAGTTACTCGCCAGTCATAATACGCCGCATCTCACCGCGCCCACTCTATTCGAGAAAATCAACATTGTTATCCTACAGTACCGGATTTCGTGCCCCCAAATCAATTCTCCCTGCCTCGAGTGGGTAATTCAGTGCTCAGAAGCCAGAACTGGGGCTTGTCAGTAAGATCAGATTCGAGTGATTGTCGTGGGCCTTCATACCTCTGTAGCTTCTTCCGGCGAAACATCTGATGTCGGCAGAGCAGTGTTATCAATCAGACCAAGCCGAGCCTTCTTGAGATTGACCCAGAACTCTTGTCTCCTTCCGCCGAGTTCCCCCTTCATGAGACGCTTCCTCAGGTCTTTGAAGAAGTTGTTGTAGTAGCCAGGAAACTCATAGTCGACCATTTCTTCTCGCAACACTTTGATGTTCTCTTGTGCTCGATCAAAATCACTATCTCCTGTGCTGCCTTTGATAAGGTCTCGGATGATATCGGACATCTGATTGACAGCATTGAGAACGGCATTGTCAGACTCGGCATCTTCAAGAATCTGCTTGAATTCGGCAATGGCGTTCTCTTTGGAGATCTTCTTGGGCTTGTTTCCCTTGAGTAACGCGTCCACGTCAAGACCGGAGAGCGGCGTGATGATCTCCCGTCGATTTCGCTTTCCCTTGACCTTAGGTGGTACTAAATCAAACGTCAGCAAGCTTATCTATGGTCAAACTTGTATGCGTACCTTTCTTGACATCAGCAGCAGCTATGAGGCTTTCGAGTTTCGAAGCATTTATTGTTACGAGCTCTGTTGGAGGCTCGGACCTTTGATCGTCAGAGTGACTTCCTAATAAATCTGACAGGGAAACCGGGCAGTCTTACCACTTTGTAAGAATTTCTGCAGGCTCGCTAATATCTCCATCATAGATTGCCTTTTGACGAATTGCTTGATTGATACGATGTACTATAGGCGAAAACGTATCATCTACTTCCATATATTCTGCGGGGTTACTTCGAAAATTAGCGACTTCCTTTCATTTGAGACATCAGGAACAAACCCTTCGTCGTCCATGCCAAAAGTAGAGAGATCCATGCCTTTACAAGTCAGCTGCAGTCTCACAAGGTGGACGCCAATGAAGTGGTTTGACTCGAGGAAGATACTTACTGTCGACATAATCGCTCATCGCGGAGTCGAGATTATTGGAAGGCAGATATCTGTGCTTTTCAAGAGCAGTTCCAGAAGCAGAGATGACCCTATCTAAGGGAGGAAATCTGAACATGCGAACATCCTCTGCAAAAGGTAATGGCACATCAATAAGTCCCTCCATATGGTTCTCGATGTATGGTGCAAGGAGGACGATTCGGGGATCCTTCATGTCTTTCACCACAATCCTCGCAATAGCGTAGGACTCCAACTCATAGAGAGCATGGACAAGAGATGAGAAGGCCAGACGAGATTTGTCATCCACCGTTTGAGCGATGGTCATGCAGCTCTCGCCCATTGTGAAATACTTCTCGTACTGGCAAAGAGTGAGCAAAACATCGCATAATCGGCCGACATGGCATACCTTGTCGATTGGAATGAATCCAAGGATAGAGAAATCCCTGAGAGCATTCAACGATGTCACGTTCTCTTCGGATTGGCTGATATGCACAGCTGTCCGACCGTACTCATATCCTCTGGCGAGATCCTCAAAATCAACGTCTCTCTTGCCAAGTGCATCGGACGGGTCTTTGATTGTATATGACCTTCCTTGCTTCACAGCGGAGAATTCGGTTGGGGCATCCGTCATCTCCACATCACCTGGAAGGGTATAGGACGACTGGGTGCTTGCTTCACCACCACTTCGCATGACATAGCTCTTAGCAGCAACTGGCCTTGCAATCTTCGTCTGGGAAAAGCGCTTCACGTTGATATAGATGCTCTCGTCAGGATTAGTTTCCGGATTTCCGAGGCCTGATGTAATCAGCATTGTGCATATTCCTTCCCTGATTCCGTGGAAATTGGTCTATCTTACAGAGGCGACCTGTGTACATGGAATATGGCCTGAATTCCTTGACCTTGGGGATAGCAAGGTCCTTAATGGCTTGTAGAGCAGTTCCATAGAGTCCATCACAATCTTCTGTGAACTTTCGGAGAAGTGCCTCGTTCTCTTTCTAGAAATGGATTAGTATACGCATGCAATCCAAGCAAGAGACAAACCTTAACCGAAGATTTGTCTTCCTCCTTGAAGCCAAATTCCAGATCATCAAAGTCAACGCCCAGCACAGTAAGCTCGACACCCATTTCCTTGATTCTGGTGACAATATCCTGTGAATAATTAGTTACAAATCCATACATATTTGAGAGATCATATGTGGTAAGGTATGGTAGGCTCAGAAATCCAGGGCAGAGGACGCTAGACATGTGAGACTTTCGATACGAAGTAGAAAGTGCAACCTGAGGAGAGGCTCGGAGCGGGAAAATGCATGGAATATGGCTTTGAGGAATCAAACAAAACATACCTCGAGATGATCATCCTCTATGCTTCCCTGGCCATCCGTCATGAGAATGATCTTTCGGGCCCATTTTCCGGGCTTTCCAGTTTTGAGCGTAGTTTTCTTCTCAATCATATCCATTGCCACAATGATAGCTGATATGGCATCTCCCCCTTCGGTTTCGCTTGGCGTGATTTTCGTTCTGAGATCGTTGAACTGTGCCATTGTCATGGGTACAAGTTGCTGGAGCACAGAGATGTTTGCGTATCCTTCGTCATCACCCAGCGGGTTGTCTGTCTCGTCAGTCCGAAACGCTACCACACCAGTATTCAGCCCGACTCTGCCTACTGCCAAGCTATCCGCCATCTTGTCGTAGACATATCTCATGGCATATTCCAGGTCAGTCTCCACCCGACCACTGTGACAATCACCCATGGTTGATCCTAGGTCAAGGACGTAGACGGTAGCTTCTTTACTCATCTTGACGAAGATTGCGGGTGGACCAATGTGTGTTTGCGATGTATGAGGATGTCAAATCATCAGGAGAAGTATGAAGAGGGAAGATGATGATTAGAGCCTGAACGCGAGACTTGATGTTGCGTTTGGGAGACGCGTAGGCAGCAGCCACGTAGAAACGTGATTTGTGGGTCCGCTTTTAAGTTCTCGTCATCCCTTTCTTGGGCGTACATATTTTGAAACTTTATGCAAAGCCCTTCTACTTCGCAAAGGCTTTCTTTCTTCGAGTTCAATTCACAATCTGCTTCATAAAACCAGACGAAAGCCATTTTTGGAGATGAGATATTCGCCTCTGCCAGATCCCTGTCAGTTGACCTCGGCATCTGTTCGTTGGCGTCATGAGTTTCAAGTAACCCATAATTCGAGTTTTGCGACTTTGATACAAATATTCAACCTTAAGTTTTCTTTATTCAATTACTCAACACGTCTTTCACGGTCACATCATGCCTGATCTATCGATCTTTAAGTCTCCAGCTCCGTACCATATCATCGCGTACGCTCATCAAGTACCCATTCCCCACCAGCTGTTGCTAATGAAAGTAGATATGGCACGCTGCTAGGAACAGAATTCTTCCAAGCAAGTACCTCCTCTCTCAAACCAGTGTGCTCAACTAATTGGAACTCCGCAGAGCTTCGTAGGAGGCATTGTCACCTACCAAGTCCTTCCCAGACCACAATTCTCCCAGCTTCAACAGAAGCTCTTCCCAGTCTACTTCGGTCTGCAGACTGCCCTACCCGCGATCCTCGCCTTAACATATCCTGGATCGAGGACGTCGCTGGGACCAGCGTCAGGTCTATTAGGCACATTCGCAGAAGTAAACAGATGGACGGTCTTGGCTCCGCTGGCTACGATGTTCGTGACTAGCGCGTTCAATTTGGTGTATTGCGGGCCTGAGACGACGAGAGTTATGCGGAAGAGAAAGCATCAAGGTAAGATACACTGAAAGTATGCCAGATTGCAGGTCCTAACGTTTGGCTTGGCAGAAACTCGCGACGGCAAGAAGTACTACGATCCAGCACCGCATTCGACAGAGATGCAACAATTGAACAAGTCCTTCTCGATTCTGCACGGCGTGTCGTCACTGGTCAATTTAGTTGGATACATTGCTACGATATGGTATGGATTTTCTCTGGCAGAGAGACTACATTAGAGACTGAGTTCTGCACATACACATACCTTACATTTAGATCAAGTCGAACATCCGCGTGTATATATTGGATCATATGGAGCTTGATTATGGACCAAACATTTTCAAATACGCTCTATTGTCCGTGCAAGAGATGTTGTTGCATGTAGATTCCGAAGTCCTGAAGTAAAGTCCTGCAGAGCCTTGCGATCAGCCTCGCGTCAACACTAAATCTGGTGGCTTGGGACAACGCTGCCTTGAGATCAACAACGCACAAGATCCTTCTTCTTTCCCAGAAAATAGAAAGGTTTCAATTTTAAACATGATCACCTCACCAACTTCATTCCCCTACTTTCCCAAGCTACCAGCGGAGCTCCGCCTGCGCATCTGGGAGTACGCCTCCCCACCACCCCGCATTGTCGAGATAGCTGTGAGCTACCCTTTCATTTCATTCATTGCTCTTTCTCTTCGCGACAGTACTTGATTTGAAGTTCAGACATTCCTTTCACCTCTCTTCCCTCTTAATCTTTATACTGTATCCAGAACAGACAGCACTAACTCTTCCCAGTGGTCCTCAAAAGTCCGCTCCCTCGTATCCCTCACTCGCATGCCACCAATCCTCCACACCTGCCACGAATCCAGACAAGCACACATACGGAAACACCAAAACTTAACATTCGGAGAGTCCAATCAACGAATATTTGTCAATTTCAACACCGATACCCTCTTCTTCGGACCAGGCTGCAAACACCTCGTCCCAAGCGGCAAATCTAATCCTTGGGTGAAGCAGAATCGAAAAGTCGTATCCGACATCACCAACTCAAGCGTTCTAAAGCAGAACTTGGCGTTAGTGGCATTTGATCGTGGGTTTCTTGTTGCGATGGAGTTTCAGGAATATACTGTCAGACAGCTAGGGGAGATTCTGGATGTGATGGTAGGAATTTCGAGTTTGACTCTCGTTCTTGAGTCGGATGCTGGAAGCCCGGAGGAAGAAGAAGAAAAACGGAGGAAGGGTGGTGAGAAGTTGAGATTTTCCGGTGTCAAAGAAGTGACTGAAAGGGATCCAGGTCCGGTGAGTAGGAGACTTATGGAGTATTTGAATAAATGTGAGGGGAGGAATAAGTTCGATGTTCAGAGAGTAACAGTTCTCCGAAACTGAAGAGCATATCAAGGATATCTCAGGAAGAGGTGCAGACTCTGATTGGCTTCTGCATTGTGGGCTTGAATCGATGTTTTCAAGCAGTCCGTTCCGTGGAGCATGTTACTTTCGTCTTTCGCTTGAGCCCCTGGAGCTAGGTAAATTTTAGGGGAGAAAATGAATGTCCATCTGTCAGATGTTTTATACTCTTATCATGTAGAGGAGAATGTCGGTCTCTGGAGTAAATGTTGCGGAACGAACCAAGTATCTGAACTTCCGCCTGAACTTGAAGGCGGAATGAGGGAAGCGATGTTTGAATTCAGGTGGGTCAATGACAGCTTCACGAAGCACAAACGAAACAGCAAGTGAATGAGTGAGTTGAGTGGAGGATCAAACAAGAGCCTTGCATTTAGCATTTCAAGTAGCAGTTAAGCCCTCAAAACAAGCAGCCTGCGTGGAATGCTGAACCGTCACCAAAAAAAAAAGTCATCTCCACCTTCACCTCTCATCATTCTCTCCTATCCATGTGTTTCCATCCATCATTCATCATCTCATTTCCGCTCATATCCTCAATGACTCCTTCTCCCAACCACAATAGAAGTAATTAAATATACATATGTGCAATAAAGCTGTGAATCGTAAAAGAACCAGTTCATCCATGCCAGTAGAGACCGTCCTATCCATCGTAAATGACCTGTTCGAGGCCGCCATTCGTAGAATCGTCCCAGTATGGAAGGCACCGGATAAGTGGAGTGGTGTTGAACGTCGAAGAAGGTATAAAGTATGTGCAAAATAAGAAACTGTCCATCAAAGGCAAAGACCGAGCGCACGAGACTTTAGCACAGGCTCGAGGTCATTTCCTTTCTCCCATAAACCAAGATTGCGCCATGCCAGTCGTTCAATCCTTGCGATAAGGAGAACAAATGGTATCTTCCCAAAAGCTCCTTCAGATCATGATGAAAAAGCGTGCTTGAGCCCATTCGATCGATGCTCGCCGGCAGATCGTAACGCTTGCAAACCGTACCCGCCCCTATGCACCACCACCAAATAACGCCAGATATATTATACAGAGCCAAGTCGCAAGAGTGCCTCTACGGCCTCACGCTCCTGAGAATCGGAGGTCATGCCAAAGGCGGAGAAATCGAAATTAGGTCGTTGAATATGCATTGGCACCGATTTTGCTAGAGTTGAATGGGATGGCCCGCCACCGCCGCGGGATCCCCCAGTATATATGCCCGAAGAAAGGAAATTACGTCGAGGGCCAGAGTTCGAATAGGATGCTTCGCGCAATGCAGCTGCACCAACAGCAGCCCAGTCCTCATCATCGGTCAAGTCTTCAGGGTCGTCGCCCATCTCCATTTCCTCGCCATCCGGCGGAGCCTCGGATGAGGAACAAGACTCGTCGCCATCAAGGGACATCTTGTCTGCTTCGTTTTCAAGCATAGTGATGTCCACGTCGTCGTCGTGTGAGAAGACGGCTGAATCGGCAGCCCAACTGGATCCTGGGGCGTTCAGTCGGGTTCGATCCCAGCTATCCCTCGAAGCAATCGGCATGCCGTTGGAATAGGAGGATGGTACACTCGGGGGTGGCGACTGCTGATTGCCTCTGCCGTTTCTAGCAGAATGGCCCTTCAACCTCGCGTCCCAACGTCCCCATCCTACTTTCTCGAACTTGACATTGCCCTTCATACCACCTCCTTCACCTCCGCTGCCACGTCCCTCAAGAGCAGCAGTAACGAGTCTTCTTGCCTTCGCAGGTGGGATTCCTGAAAATCCTGGGACCGCGGTGGTTAGAAAGCCCATGATGTGGCGCATCACCAACGGACCATGGTTCAGCAGGATCTCAGGGAGATGATGCTTGGCCAACAGTGCTGGCGTGATAGCACCTGCCGTGTCGAATCCTGGTGAGCCAACGTCGTGGCCACGCTCGGCAGATCCGTCTCGACTCTCCTGGAGGTCGAGATCAGACTCGACGTGTTCCAGGGACTGGACTGAAGTCGAACGCGTCCCATATGGCTTAACGCCATGGGGAGGCAGAGACGGGGATATAGAGTTGGGAGGAGTCGGAAGAGGGTGTTGTTTGGTTGCAGGAACGCTCCTGGCAGCTACAGCAGCGAAGCTGTCTCTGCCATGGACCTTCGGGATATCGCGAGCAGTGGAAGTCATGCTAGCCATTTTGATGGTATTTGCTTTCGTACGTTTCTCTGCAGGTACGCGACACGTAGTTAGCTATTGGTTCTGTGATGGACACGTTGGTGTTGCTGACGGCAGTCGCAAAGGGGAGGGCTGACTCACTCGACTTGCGAGAGAAACGTTGCGGATTTTGGAAGACGCGATAATGAAGCTCAAGGCAACTGTTTATCGTGTCGTGAAATGGCAAATAACCTGGCTCGGAGTCTTATCAGGCAAGGCGATGATGCTGCTGCGAAGGGCGAGGGCGAGAGCGATGAGTCGATTCGTACCTTGGAAGTTGGCAGTTCTGAATGAAGCAGAAGAGATGGTTGTCTCTGCTGCTGGATCGAGAAAGGGATGGAGGTACAGGCGAGATTTATTACTGCGTGGGTGAAGCGACTGTGATGCAAGTGATCAAATTTGGTTTGATTGTGTTGGCTGTTACTGGAAGTTTGTTGTATGGATGGTTGATTCTCGATGTTCACAGCATGCACCAGATGCAACATTGGTTGCAACCCTGCTAGCTCGCCTTCCAACCCAGCATGCCGGCAACCACTTTCCGCCAAACTTGGTCTGCGACCTCCCACTCAACGCCTTCC